>JAJIBD010004577.1:0-199902 GCA_021461705.1 Cryptotis parvus | reverse complement strand
GTGCTCAGCCCTGGAGCTGTCTCTGTGACCATGTGCGTGTGCTCAGCCCTGGAGCTGTCTCTGTGGACCATGTGCGTGTGCTCAGCCCTGGAGCTGTCTCTGTGACCATGTGCGTGTGCTCAGCCCTGGAGCTGTCTCTGTGACCATGTGCGTGTGCTCAGCCCTGGAGCTGTCTCTGTGACCATGTAGCGTGTGCTCAGCCCTGGAGCTGTCTCTGTGACCATGTGCGTGTGCTCAGCCCTGGAGCCGTCTCTGTGACCCAAAAGCGTATGCTTTGACTCACTTTTTTCTTTTTCTTTTTCTTTTCTTTCTTTCTTTTTTTTTTTGCGATGCTCAGGCGTTCCTCCTGGCTCTAGAATTACTCCTAGTAGTGCTTGGGGAACCATATAGCATGCGGGGATCGGAACCCGGGCCGGCATAGGCCGTGCCACATGCAAGGCAACACCCTACCTGCTGGGCTATTGCTCTGGCCGACTCACTTTTTCTTATACCTAGGAACTCTCCTTGAGGAATAAATAATAAAAATAGCTTGCAAAGTTATATGAGCATAAGTCTATTTATCATATTGTTTGTGTACATGAAGAATCTTGTAAGTGAATGTTGGTAGACCACTGGCCTATGGAATGTTGGTAGAATACTGTAGTTCACTGGTAGAGTGCGATTGAACTTTTTATTTTACTTTATTTTATTTTATTTTTTTTGCTTTTTTGGGTCACACTCGGCAATGCTGAGGGGTTACTCCCTGGCTTTTCACTCAGGAATTACTCCTGGCAGTGCTCAGGGGATCATATGGGATGCCGGGGATCAAACCTGGGTCGGCTGCATGCAAGGCAAATGCCCTACCCACTGTGCTATCGCTCCAGCCCTAACTTTTTATTTTAAAATAAAGTCACCATGAAATTACAATATTCATTATTTGGTTTCAGGCATATAATATTTCAACAAACAAAAAGTCACTTTAATACTTAAAAAATGACAATAGTTAGCATTTAGAAAGGACATATGGGCTGGAGTGATAGTCCAGCCGGATAGGGCATTTGCCTTGCACATGACTGATCCGGGTTCGATCCCCAGCATCCCCATATGGTCCCCTGAGCACTGCCAGGAGTAATTCCTGAGCTAAGAGCCAGGAGTAACCCCTGAGTATTGCTGGGTGTGACCCAAAAAAGTAAAAAAGGAAAAAAAAATTGAAAGTATATAAAATAAAGGGTTCTTCTAAGTATACACTTAATTTTTTGTTTTTTTGTACCACACCCAGCGGTGCTTAGGGCTTTACTTCTGGCTCTGTGCTCAGGGGTCACTCCTGATGGGAATCATACATTGTGCAGGTCTCGAACCCGGGCCAGCCTTGTGCAAGGCAAGTGCCTTACCTGTGTACTTGCTCTCTCACCGCTGATATTAGTATTTTATATAACTTGGGCAGGTATGTGGGGTTCCTCTTTCAGAAGTGCCTTGTGCTTGGTTTAATGCCTTGCAAGTCAGTATTTTAAAATGACTGAATTTGAAATACGGCTGCCCCCTTTCATTGCTCGCATCCTGCAGATTGTCTTGTCATTGCTACCTGTGACTGAAGCTTTACATTTTTTTGAAGGGAGAAAACCTAAAAGAAATTTCACGCGACCCAGAAAAATCATAAAAAGTTTTATTGAGGTTGGTTAATTCTTTTTAAAATCCTCCTCCCTTCCTGCCATCGCTGTGTGATGTCGGGGTTTCGTTGTGTGGTACACACACATTTAGTTGTGCAGGGCGAGGGGCAGCGTCACAGCCCGGTGAGGCACTTGCGCACTCAGCCACGCGGTGTTGGGGGTTGAGTCCTTCAGTTCTGTTGCTCACACATGCTCTGGTGGTAGTGCTTGGCGGAGGTCACTACGGTGTTTGCCCTGGTGGCAGTGCTTGGCGTGGAGGTCACTGCGGGTGCTGTCCCTGGTGGTAGTGCTTGGCGGAGGTCACTACGGTGCTTGCCCATCTCTTTGGTTTGGGGGCTCTCTGAGGCTCATACCCTCAGGGTTGTGGTGCTCGCACGCACCTGGCTGTTGTTGTAGCCAGAAATCTCTTGTGGCACTAGGTGTCATAGACAGCTGAGGCCAGGAACACGCAGCAGAGCTTTGGGGACCTCTCTGTGTTGGCGGTGGCCTTGGGAACTTGTAGCCCTGTGCTTGAGGCAGGCATTCTAAGCCATTGAGATGTCCCCTCGGTCTCCGTGACGTGTATTTTCTTTTGCGCCACACCCAGTGGTTTTCAGGGATTCTTCTTGCCCTTGTGCTAGGAGGTAACCCTTGGTGGTCCTTGGGTGACCATCTATGATGCTGGGGATTGAAACCAGGGTCTGTGGGATGTAAGTGCCTTAACCCTGTACTGTCTCCCCAACGCTACAGCCGTGATTTGCTTTTTTTTTTTGTGGGGAGGGGTTGGCATGCCTGGTGGTGCTCGGGAACACTCTTGGCTCCTGTGCTCAGGGTCACTCCTGGTGGTGCTCTGGGGACTACGCCAGTGCTAGGGATTGAAGCCAGACTCTGCTGCAAGCTTCAGCCTGTTGAGCTAACTCTTCAGTCCCCCCTTGAATCTTCGAAACAGCCAAAATGCTAACTTAATCATTAAGATAGTAATTGTTTTTAAAAATAGATCTAGGAGAAGTTTGGTTTTGGGTCACACCATGTGGTGTGTAGGGCTTACTCCTGGCTCTGTGCTTGGGGATCGCTCCTGGGAGGGATTCAGGGGACCTTTGGGGTGCTGGGGAATCATCCCAGGTTGGCTCTGTGCAAGGCAAGTGCTCTACCCCCCTGGTTTTGCTCCCTGACCCCCCAAAAGATAAGCTATTTTTAATCAAGAGAAATAGTTTTATGATTAGAAAATTATTGTTAATACTATTGTGTGACATAAGACCATTTTGTTAAAAATTCCAAACTTAAATAAATTTAACATTAATGAAACTACTGATAAAGCCCTGATAAAGTAACTACTGATAAAAATAGATAAGACATGGAACAGGGTGCTAACAATTGTCGAGGGTACTAATGCCAACCTAGAACTGAGCATTAAATAGAGGCAAAAGGATACACATGACAACCCTTTAATGTATGTTCTGTAATCCATAGTCTGGAGGGGAAGGAAAAGAGAAAGAGAGAGAAAGGGAAAGAAATAAAGAACCTGCCATGGAGGAGGGGGCTGGGGGAGGAGGGGAGGGAACCAGGGACGTTGGTGGTGGGAGATGGGCACTGGTGGCGGGATGGGTGCTGGAACACTGTAGGACCAAAACCCAAATATGAACTTTTTAATTGTATATCTTTGTAATTGTAAAAATAAAAAATTAAAAAAAAATAGATAAGACAGTATAAATGGCAGCATTCTGGTAGTTGTCTAAATTTACATCTGAGATGGCTGTGGGTTATGAGAGATGGCTGAGATGGCTAATGGGTTATGAGAGAATATGTAAGGTAGCTGTCCTTATTTTTATGTATGGTTGATTTCAGTGAGATTAAAAAGGCATAATCCCTGATTCCTTGCTTTCTGACACCCAGAACTTGAACTTGTCTGGTGTCCAAATTTTCTGTTATTTTACATTTGTATAAAGAACTCTTGTATTCTTTATATACCGTCTACGTAAGATACTCTGCCAAACACTTATTTCTGAATCATTGCTTTGAAAGAGCAGAATTCTTCGACCAGAGGCAAAAAGCATCTGCCTCGCCAACCATGAGGCCACGAGTTCAATCCTTGTTGCCTCCCGATTGGGAAGTGCGATGTTGGCAGCGCTGCTGTCTAGGACGCCTGGTGTCAGAATAGAGTTTGCGATCTCAAACCCACAGCCAGTTATATCCGGGCACCACAGCTGCATTGTGTAACCTCTTGTGAGAGCCACGACCTAGTGGGAGCAATCCCAGTCATGACAACAACTGCAGGAAAGGAAGAGAAGAGGGAGAATCATTTAAAAAAAAAGAAGAGGGGGCCGGAGCGATAGCCCAGCAGGTAGGGCGTTTGCCTTGCACGCGGCTGGCCCATGCCGGCCTGGGTTCGATCCCGGCGTCCCATATGGTCCCCTGAGCACCGCCAGGAGTAATTCCTGAGTGCAGAGCCAGGAGAACCCCTGAGCACGCTGGGTGCGACCCAAAAGCAAAAAAAAAAAAAAAAAAAAAGAAGAAGAAGAAAAACATTCAAAGTCAATTTGTAGCCAAAATAATTTTTATGTGCTTCAGACTACTTAGGAAGAATCTGGCACTTTAAGATTTAAGAATCATCTTGCTGGTACAGTATTTAAAAACTGCAGTCTTTCAAGTGTGGCAGAAAGCTGGCCATGACAATGGGAAAACTCTGTACAAATTACAAAACTTGTTTAATTCAAACCAGCACACACAACTGTGGAGGCTATTGTGGAGATTTCTTGCTTATCAAACAGCTATTGTGTAAATTGTGTGTAATCTTTTCTATGATTGCAGCCCTAATGCATTACTAGTACTGCTTTACTTTGATTCCAAGAGCTAGAAACAATGGCCTCTCTTGATTTGAATCCAGCAGCTGTATTCTGGACACAGGTGCTGGTGGCCATCTTTGAAGTAACACTGTGGCAAGGGTATGAAGGTAAAGTCTCGCTCTGCAGAAGTGAGCCGAGGACTTGGTGATGCTGCCTGCGTCCTCTCTCTATCGAACATGTTTTCCTTTTCTCTGTGCCCCGTTCTCCCACTGCCCGCTTACAGGTTGGTTAACGAGTTTTATTCCTGAGGTGGGGGGTTTCCCAGGCGTCACTGGGGGCCTGGGCCCAATCCCCTGTGATTCTTGGCCGACCAGGCCATGGTTGAATACAGGGGCCCACGGGTGCAAGCGCTGCTCAGCCTTGCCGTGCTGGGGTCTGCTGGGCCACTCCATCAGCGCAGGGGGCAGGTGTTGGTGCTTGCGGCTCCCGGCTCTGCTCCATGGTGTAGGGGGACCGTGTGGTTGTACTGAACTGAGCTTGGGGCCTTGGGGCGCCTGCATGGCGTGTGCCTCCCAAGCCCTGTACTAGCTTTTCTGTCCCGACATAATTTTCTGGTCATGTATACATTTTCTATAGCAGAATAATCATGTGAATTATTTGACTTGAGTAAATTAAACAATATCCACTATCACTATCACTATCTTCCTGTTCATCGTCGATTTGCTCGAGCGGCACCAGTAACATCTCCATATGACCTGTCTCATGCAAGTAGAGCCCAAGGGTACAGGCTTGCTCCAGGAACATAAAGAGCCTCAAACCATTCCATCAGGTTATGGGAATGAGGTCTATAATTGTTACTGGTATCTGGCATATCAAATACGACACGGGTAGCTTATATTTTATATATATATATTGTTACAGTTTTATCAGTAATCTTTGTGTGGCCACATCTTTATTTTGATTGTTGGGTCGCATTCGGTGATGTTAGGGGGCTGTTTCCAGCTTGATGCTTGGGGGAGTTGCCCCAGGTGGGGCTCAGGGTCCGAGCAGTGCTGGGGATGGGTCTGGCCTCCTGCACACAGGACAGAGGCTCAGGCCATTGAGCTGCTCCTCCCGGCATTGCTGCTCTTACTCGTTACTGTTTTATGGTTCCGCATTAATATTTATGGGTTATCGCTCTTAGATTTTGGTGATAGTGTTATTGATTTTTTAAATGAAAAAAGTCCACTTCTTTTCTTTGTTCACATATATATATTTTTTCTTTATCTTGCAATGATTTATTCTTAAAGACTTAGTGTGATTCCCTAGATCAGACCTTTCTGATTTTCTTGCTTGGGTTTTTGTCTATCAAAAAGTTGATCGTTGATGGGTTGAATTGTGTCCTTCCAAAACATATTTTAGGGGCTGGAGAGATAGTACAGGGTTAAGGCGCCTTCCATGTGTGTGGCCAACCTAGATTCAAATACTCTTACCACACTGTCTGCCTAGCCCTCAGTACTTGAGCAGGTGACCTTATTTGGAAGTTGGGTCCTTGCAGCTGAAGCTGCTAGTCAGTACACAAGGAAGTATTGACATATGTGATACAAACTAAGTCTGCCGAGGCTCGAACCCAGATCAAAAAGAATTTCTATCCTAGCAGTGTATTGTATGCAGTTTGTGGAAATTTCGGTGAATGTATAGTTGTCAGGAAATCCCTGGGGGGGGGAGGGAGGGTAAGCATCTTTTGGGCACGGTGTTTTTTACAATTGTTTCATGGGCATATCAGTGGAAAAGGATCAAGTTGTAACATGTAGATATGTGCAGTTTGTTGTATGCCTACTGTTTCAATGGAGACAGGGCCCGGGAACGTTGGGCTGGCCTCCTGGGACTGCTCTTCTCCAGCCCATCTAACTGCTCACAGGGAGTGCTTCTTGTAGGTGGGTGGTTGGCGTATTGAGTAATGTCAAACCCCTTAGCGTCCAGTGCTAACTGCTGGCCTCCTGCTGCTGAAGTCTCCTCGTTCCAGGCCATCCAAGGAACCAACATTAACGTGTTGTTGCCTGCACTGTAGTTTGTGCTAATTAAGCCACGTTCGAGTGTGAGCCCCTGGTGGTCCAGGCTGGTGTGGACTTCAGGCACTTTGGAGTGGCCGCTTGAGCTCACCGGCTGACAGCGATATAGCGCAGCCGCTCTGCAGCTGTGGCTCCCTGTGCTCCCACAGGCCGCCTAGGACAAGTGGTTTCTCGTTTTCACTTTTCAGGTGTCTCAGAAGCCAGGTAATCAGTGCACAGTCTCTGCTCTCCGGACGATGGCTCTGGAGCCTTTGGGGTTACCTCTGAAAATCCCCATTCTAGGCTAGAGGTGTGTGTAAAGCACCAATCCTCCTCCTGGTCTGAGTGTGGCATTGACAGTTATTTCTAAAGAAATCCCTTCTCCCACTTTCATCTTCTCTTTAAGTGCTCCAAATCCTTTCTACTGCTTCCCGCTCCCCCAGTTTAGGCCATAGCTGATGGTGCTCCTGGGTTATTCCTGGCAAGGTGCTCAGCATTGCTCTGGGAGTGCTAGGGACAGTGCTCGGGACGGAGGCCAGGCTGCTGCAGGCGGAGCGTGTTCACAGGCCTCCAGCTCTGCCCAGTCCTTCCTGCTCTCCTGCAGCAGGGGACACTCCCTGGGAGGGTCTGGACCATTTGGTGTGGCTCTTCGTTTGGGTCATGGACACATCTTAGGCTGAGAAACAGGATTGTTTGACATACGCCTGACGTATTGTTCATGGAACTTTCCTGAGGTCTGTTTTTCATTGTAGCCTTCTCTCATGGCATTGAACACATCTATCTTTTTTTTAACTTCAGTTTTTGTTTAGTCATCATGATTTATAATACGACTAATAATAGAGTTTCAGGCATACATGGCACCTACATTCTTGTCTATGGTATGGGCTTGTGACTAATCTGAGTTTCATAATAGGTGGAGTTTCCTATCGTGTTTCTTTTTTCTGAATGTTTATAACTTTCAGGGACAGAAGTAAACATGTCATTTCTGCCCCACCTCCTCAAAAGAGAAAAAAAAATCCCATTTGTCTCCTTTAAAAGCATCCATTTGTATTATCATTCTCCCCTCTCACTGACTTTCATCTTCCCTGAGCATCTGTAGAACTTATTTTTCAGTAATCATTATTCTTTAGTGTTTTGTTCTTCTGTATCTAGTTCCTTTTATATCCTTCTGCAGAACTGATTTGTTTTATCTTTTTAGAATGGAAGAGTTAAAATGATCTTTGATATCTTTCAGCTCAGAAATTTTAGGAGTCTCAAAACTGCTGTGGGAGAAATAGGGTAGGCAAGATTTGGAGTCTTAGGGCAGTGACTGTCAGACTTCAAGTGCTTGGCCAATATGACATAGTAAATTAGTGACAAAATTAGCACGCGACATAGTTCAACCTCATGCTGTTGTCTGGGTGGTAGAAATGTTAAGATTTGCTTTGTCTGGAACGCCCCTGGTCAGAAGGCCCCTCCTCCCATGATTGGTTTATTTCTGCTATGTTACTAGGTAATGCAGATTACATTTAAAATTCCCTTTATTTGATCTCTTATGTTCTCTATAACATGCAGTGGGAAATTATCAAAGTTATAAACTGATGTGAAACTAATATATGGGCCAGAGGATAGTATTGGGGCATTTGCATTGCACGAGGCTGGCCTGGGTTCAATTGTCAAGCACCATTTATGGTTCCCTGAGCCTTCAGGAGTGGCCTGAGTCTTGAGCACTACAGGGTGTGGCCACAAAACCACACACACACACACAAAATAGAAGACAAATTAGCCTAATGTTGCTTAAGTTTGGTGTATATATTTGTTTTAAGCTTATTTAATGTACAGGCTGAAGAATGGAAAGGGATTTGGAAATTTCTTTTGGAGAATAGAAAGGGATTTTGAAATTTATTGTTTTTGTTCTCTGGGTCACACCCAGTGACACTCAGGAGTTACTCCTGGCTCTTCACTCAGGAATTACTCCTGGCAGTGCTTAGGGTCCATATGGGATGCCACGGATCAAACCCAGGTCGGCTGCATGCAAGGCAAACGCCCTCCCGCTGTGCTGTCGCTCCCCGGCCCCAATTTTGAAATTTCTTGAGTAAAGAATTCTGTTTTCATTCAAGTTCTTGTGACATAGATGTGACTCCGAGAGTAAAGATGCACCAGAATGTTATCAGTGTGAAACAGGAAAAAAAAACAATAGGAAGTTATCAGTCATGATCACAGGGAAGCCTTTGGTCTGATTGACCTTACTAGGATTGTTAGCGCGGTCAGTAATCGTGTTTGTTTGGGGGCCATGTCCAGCAGTTCTCAGGGCTTCCTTTAGGCTCTGTGCTCAGGGATCACTCCTGAGTCTTGCCGGGCATCAAACCAGGGTCAGCCATGTTGCAGGCAGCGCCTTCACCCCGTACTGATACTCTCTGGCCCCGAGACTTTGTTTTGAGTGAGAGTCTCTGAAGAGTCACCAGATGACCAAAAGAAGGAAAAAACAACATGGTTACCCTCTCTGCCCCCAAGTGAACATTATAACCCAAATCGTTCCAGATGCTTCACTGTGGAAAAGATTTTCATGGTTTCTGTGTCCTAATTTAGTCCAGATTTGGTGAAATTCCTCTTAAGCAAGGGCACAATTTTTTTTTTGTTGCATGGCAAGAGTTTTTTTTTTTTTTTAAATGAAAACTAAAATATATGTTTGTGAGTAAAACTTACTATTTCAAAAGTTAATTCACAGCTATGTCAGATGTGTTCTGAACGGAACATGGTTGTTTTCTTTCTCCCCCACAGCCATCTCAGATGTAAGTGGCTGTGCGATGGCTCTCGTCCTCCTTCAGAAATTTACTTGTTGAGTATTATCAGAGGTGATTGTATTTTCTGACCATCTTTCTCTGTGCCTTGCCAGGTCACGAAATTTAGGTCTGACTAACTATAATGCAGCTTTAGCAAGTATAACATAATAAAATAATTCAATAGGCCTCTAAACATGTTCCTTTCCTGTATACCGACAAAAAGAAATAAAAATACAGGAAAGATTCCATTTAAATGAATACCAAGGTATAGAAAATAAATAGAAATGAAGTTAGTATAAAGTATGTGGGACTTTCCAAATATGAAACTTACATAATCTGATGAGAAGGAACTTATGACTAAGGTGTCATTTGTTGCTTAAAGATGTGACATTGTGATTATAAAATCTAATTTATATGTTGAGATGTAATACCAGTTTTGGGGCGTGTTCTTTATTTTGGTGCTGAATTATTTTGAAAAAGATTGAGGTTTATGTTTTACTTTTTCTTTTTTAGGTGGAAAGTTATAGCTGGCAGTTCACAGGCCTTCCTCTGGCTCTGCACTCAGCGATCACTCCTGAGGGGGTTTGGTAGTGGGTGTAGGGGACGGGTTATATGGGGTGCTGGGGATAGAATTCAGGTAGCAGCATGCAAGGCAAGTACCTTAGCTCTCTACTCTCTTCTCGGCTCCAAGTCTTGGTTTCTAAAGCTAGAAAATTGGGGTCCTTCAGTTTCGCACCGTAGATGTTAAGACCATGTGGTGCTAGATATTAAGTCTCTCAGCATGGATACCTTGCATGGTAGCCCCATGCAAGGCAGGTACCTTAACCCCCCTGCCCTCTCTCTGATCCCAAGCCAAAGATTAAGTGTTTTAACAGTATGACTCTGTAGTTTGTGGTGTAAATTTTTACCATTATCATAACTCAGTCTTCAAGCTTTTTGGCCTCCAATTTGAGTTTTAATACAGCATAAATTATCATGGTCATCTATCAATGAGAATTTCTTAATTCTTGACCTAAAAGCTTGTCTGAAATTGGTCAGTACTACGATATGCCAGCCACCAGAAAAAGGCTAAATATAAAGATTACTAAAGAAACAGTTTAATAAATGTGTATGATGACTTTTGATCTGAAGGCTTTATTAAAATTTTAATTTATTTTTGGTGTTTAGGCTATACCCAGTAGTTTTTCAAAGATTATTCTCTGCTGGGGCGGGTGATAGCCCAGCGGTAGGGGCGTTTGCCTTGCATGCGGCCGGCCTGTGCCAGCCGGGTTCGATCCCGGCATCCCATATGGTCCCCGAGCACCGCCAGGAGTAATTCCTGAGTGCAGAGCCAGGAGAAACCCCTGAGCATTGCCGGGTGTGACCTAAAAAGCAAAAAAGAAAAAAAAGATTATTCTCTGCTTGGAACTCGGGGTTGCAACCACTGGGTCATTGTGGTTGGGGGTTGAGAGGAGGGGCCTTGCTCCCTGCTCCAAGCCTGGCCGGCATGCCCACAGCAACCCATGTGTTTACTGACCCTGGAGCTGTAATGGAACTGGCCATGATCTTGAGTATTTTTTTTTTGTTTGTTTTTGCTTTTTGGGTCACACCTGGCAATGCTCAGGGGTTACCCTGGCTCTGCACTCAGGAATTACTCCTGGCGGTGTTCGGGGACCATATGGGATGCCGGGATCGAATCCTGGCCGGCACGGCCAGCCGCGTGCAAGGCAAGCGCCCTACCCGCTGGGCTATCGCTCCAGCCCCAGATCTTGAATATTTTTACTGTCCTCTTCATTTGAGGACTTGACAAATCGAGAACACACGTTCATCCCAAATCTGGTAGGCGCTAAGAGCCTCATTCTCAGGGCACTACCCTGTGCTCGTCCTTCCTCCGCAGTGAGTCCAGCGGCTGTGCTATCTTCACCATTAGAACTTGAATATCTATTTCTCTATATCTGTCTGTCTGTCTCTATCTATCATCTATCTATCTATCTATCTATCTATCTATCTATCTATCTATCTATCTATCTATCTATCTATCTATCTATCTACCTACAGATCTACATCTGTCTGTCTGTCTCTATCATCTGTCTATCTGTCTCTGTATATGTGTGTGTGTATGTATAATCGTCCAGTAATGGCCAATCGGTACAGGCATGGTGGTTTGGTCCTTGGCTCATTAGTGTCTGGGCCACTAGGGCCGTGCAGTGCCAGGGATGAGTTGGGCTTTGTACATGCCAAGACGTGATCTACTATTTTGTGCCATTACAGTTACCTCCCTGATTGCGTTGTAAAAAAGACCTCATGTGTTTGTACTGCAGTGCATATGTATATATAGCATTTGAAGGTATAGGCTGTTCCAGTGCATTATTGCATGGGAGTTACCTCAGAATTGATTAAAATTGTACTTTCCTCACATGTGAAGAGTGATTGGGATAGGGATCCTGAAATCTCTATTTTGATTTGCTCGGTATGTGGTCAGAAATAGGTGTGATTGTCATTGTCCCAGGAGACTGTCTTATTGATATTTTTATGTATTCTAGATTTTTTTTGCCTTTTTATTTTTTTATTATTTTTTTCCCCAAATTTTATTACACCACTTTTAGACATACAATTGCAAGATGCTCATGTAGAGTTATGGTTCTACAGTGTTCCAATACCCATCCCTCCACCTGAACCCATCTCGCATCACCAATGTCCCCACCTTCCTCCCTCCTCCCACACCTCAACTGCTTGGCGGGTTCTGTATGTCTTTTCCCTCCTCTCTATCTCTCCCTCCCGCCTAACTTTCCTACACATGATAGAATGCAGTACATTAAAGGACTTAACTGTTTCCACTAGTATGATGGACCACACGGCTGCAAGCAGCCGTGCGACCTAGGGGCCTCATGGTCAGCGTCTGGACAGCGAAGGTGGTGGCTAGTGTGGTGGGCGAGTCTCATCCGGCTGTTTCCGGGACGGCCCCCACCCCAGAGGTAATGGGCCCACTCCCAAAAACCCATCTGTCCTCCTGGGAACCCCATGGTCAGCTGAGCCTGGGGAAGGCCGAGTTCCAGCTTCCCCAGCCATGTTTGAGTCTCTGCATGTTATGGCCTGTCGCCCCAGGGCAGCTCCTGGGCGGGGCCACCAAACAAGATGGAGGGGGGAAGGGGCCAGCCCGGCTCCATCTGAAGAATTCCCGGTGATTCCCGCTTCTGGGAGCTGCCTACCTGGGCTTGTGTATTCTAGAATTTAGTGGGGCCGGAACGATAGTCCAGCAGGTGAGGTGTTTGCCTTGCATGCAGCCGACCTGGCTTCCATATGGTCCCCCACGCAGTGTCAGAAGTGATTTCTGAGTGCAGAGCCAGGAGTAACCCCTGAGCATCGCTGGTGTGACCCCCAAAAAAAAAAAAAAAGAGTAGATTTTAGTGTTTGTCACTAATAAGATATACATGTATATCTTCATTGCTTACTATGGTGGATGAAAGAAAGAATTAAAATAGACCCACCAGCAGCTATTTTGAGAGCAGCAGACTCCTTTTATGAGATGGATTGTTACATGAAGACCTAGATATGCTGCTATGGGATAAATAAAATTTAAACCAATTTGTAAGTCTCTAAAAAAGTTTAGTAGTAATTTTTATCCCCTTGAGTTACATTAAACACAAAATATTTTTTTTTATTATACCACCGTGAAACATACAATTACAAAGGTGTTCATAATTGGTTCTTGGTAATACAGTATACCAGCACCCATCCCTCCACCAGTGCCCCATTTCTACCACCAATGTACCCCACCCCCATGCAGGTACCCCAGTTTTTTCTCTCTCTCTCTCTCTCTCTCTCTCTCTCTCTGTCTGTCTCTGCATCTCTCTCCCTCTTATTTTACACATAAACACAAAATATTTTGGAACTTTTAGGGTATCTTAGTGTATGACTACTTGGAATTGCACATGAAGAATTTCATGAAGGTAAATAAATCATCATTATGTAAGTTGGCTCATTTAATTCTTTAGGTAACTCATCTAATGTCTTAGAAAGAATAGGTGATTTAATTGGTAATATTAGGTATCACCAGGGGTGTGCACCTAGGTGCCATACAGCAACAGATGTTTAATGAGCATCCGTTGTACCAAGAGTCTAATTGAATTGTAAATCATTGAATTAGATGTAGTGATTAAGTACAGAATTTGAATACTCAGCATAAATACTTGTGTTACAGAGATGCACAATCTCTTTAACTGCACAGTCCCCACCAGAGTATAAGCATGGTTAAGTAGGCGTGTGAGGACTTTCTGAAGGAAAATAAAACTTGAACTTTGAAGATTCTTGGCTCCTCTACAATATAATTAATATGACTGCATTAAGGTTTCTGAGCTAGAAAGTTTAAACAAAGTAACCCTGTCTCCCGCCTTTATTTACTGATGAGAGCAAGTTGGTAACTTTGTGGGGCAGAATGTATAATCCATCCATAAACAGCCCAGGAACTAATGATAGTCGATGAATCAATATGATCTGGGTATCTGTGTTGGTTTTGATTCCCAGAGTTCATCAGCAGAGAGCAATGCGAATATAACTCATCAGTTATATACAACCAGTTCTAAGTTTCGGTTGTTCTTGTTGAGGTCCAGACCTGTGGATCCTTGGGGGAACCACACGGTGCCAAGGATTGGACTCAGGGCTCCTATGTGCAAAGCATGTGCACCAGCTTTGACAGCCATTGCTCCAGGCACCCAAGTCCGACTTTATAGAAAGACAAAGAAGCACAGATCTCAATTTATGCCTTGTCTCATGGATCACCTGACATCCCGTTATTCATTGATTTGCTCGAGCGGGCGCCGGTAACATTTCCATTTGACCCTATCACGTGCCAGAGTAGCCCAATGGCATCTGGTTGCTTCAGGAATACGAAGAGCCTCGAACAGTTCTTTCAGGGTCTTGACGAAGAAGTCTGACCATCTTGTAGGTGGGCGGCCACGTGATCTTTTGACATCCTGTGGGATCCAGTTGGTAACGGCTCTAGTCCAGCGGATAAATGCAGACGAAGAAGTCTGACCATCTTGTAGGTGGGCGGCCACGTGATCTTTTGATGTCCCGTGGGATCCAGTCCGTAACGGCTCTAGTCCAACCGGAGACATGGAGAGATAGAGCAAGATTATTAGATGGTGAGTAGCAATTGAACCTTGGCCCAGACTTTCTGAAAAGAAATTTGAAGAGGTGGGGAGATAGCACAGCAGGAAAGGCTCTTGCCTTTGCGTGTGCCTCACCTGAGTTTAATCTCCAGCACACCTTGTGGTCCCCTGGCACTGTCTGTAGTGATCCCTGACCCATAGCCAGGAGTAACTCCTGAGCACCACTGGGTGTGAACTGCCCTTTCCCCACCCCCTGTCCCCCAAAAAAAGGTGAAGGTTTCATTTTTGTTTCATTAATTAGCTCTAAGGCCCACTATGGCAGTCTAGCGCCTGGTATTCCTGGTCGGTTATTATATGCATTTTCAGAGTTTCTTGTTGGGAATTTTACTTCTTTATTTATTTTTAATTTAATTACACTCCTGGAAAAATCTCTGAACTTCACTTTAAAAATATTAGATTGAGGGCAGGAGCAATAGTCCAGTGGGCAGGGTGTTTACTTTGCATGCGGCCGACCAGGGTTCGATCCCCAGCATCCCATATGGCCCCCACGCAGTGCCAGGAGTAATTCCTGAGCGCAGGGCCAGGAGTAACCCCTGAGCATCGCTGGGTGCAACCCAAAAAGAAAAAAAAATTAGATTGATATTTTACTTGGTAGCACATTTTTGGTCCATCAGGTCAGAAGTGTTTTTCAACATTAAAAATTTTCCCTCTTCCTCTCTCGCTTCTTCAGAAGTATTTTTCAGTGTTGAAATCGTCTTTCCTCTTCCCTTCCCCTCTCTTCCACTGTGCCCTCGCACCCAGACCAGTGCTCGTCCCTGTACAGCCTCCCACACCCACCCCAGATGTTTTCAGCCACCTACTTTGCCTTGTCTTGAGTTTGGTGTTTCTTGTCAGTCCTTATCTAATTTGACTGGTTAGTAGCGTTTAACACCCTTCAGAGGCTTCCAAACTTTTCTACCTCCCCTTTTCAGCCCCAGTGTGAGGGAAGAGGTCACCCATTTCCCCATTTCCCCCTACCTCTTTAAGGACGCAAACAGTAGCACCGCAGGTCTCCACCCAGGGCATCTCCTGTGCTCCTCCCTCTTCCAGCAGCGCTGTGGCAAACGCCAAGGTCGCTGATCTTTCCTTCATCTTGATACAGATGATTCACTTCTGTGGTTAGTTGTTCCTGCTCAGTTTGTTCTGTGTTTTGCTCTTTCCCCATGTTCTTCCTGCCTTTAATACGAAAGAGCTCTAGATGTCATTCCTTATTTTTTTTTCATTTAGGGGGTGCTATTCCTGGAGCTGTGGGGCCGGGAGGGTGTGCACTGCTCTGGGCTCAGTGCTCCTGGTGGTGCTGGGGGCTACCCCGGCCTCCTGCGTGAAGCACAGTGCTTTGAACTACTCCTGGTCCTTAACATTCACTCTCTCCACGGCACTGGTCACGACTGTGACTGTTATTTATGTGCTCATGGGTCCTAAGGGGGTGTCCCCGCCAGTCTTCTGAATTCCACATCTATTTGGTGTTCCCATTTGTATATAAAAAGAAGCATTTCAGAGTCAAGTCCAAAACCAAATTCCAAACATTCTCCCCTGACTCTTTCTGTGCACCAGCTCCTAATCGGCTGCAGCTCCTTCGCGGCGTCTCTTGCTCCTGTCGGCATCTTTTACTCCGCCCTGACGCCGTATCTCCTTGTTCGTGACATCCCTGTGTTCGTGCTCAGGCTGTGTCTGAGAGGGAGGGAGTCTGCCTGCTTCTGCCTTCAGCATTAACTCCCAGACCTGAACACGTCTTTCTGTTGGCTGATTTTTTAATTTTTATTTTATTTTATTTTATTTTATTTTTTTTTGCTTTTTTGGGTCACACCCGGCAATGCTCAGGGGCTACTCCTGGCTTTGCACTCAGGAATTACTCCTGGCGGTGCTCGGGGGACCATATGGGATGCCGGGATCGAACCCTGGCCGGCATGGACCGGCCACGTGCAAGGCAAACACCCTACCCGCTGGGCTATCGCCCGGCCCTGTTGGCTGATTTTTAAGTCACCCTCATCTCCCTGCCTGGAAGTCTCAGCTTCCCAACTGACCTTTCGTGTTTGCTCTTGTTTTCCACATTGCATCATAATGACTCTTAAAAACAAACTAGGGCCTGAGCTATGGTACAGCTGGGAGGGCGTTTGCCTTGCATGTGGGCGATCTGGGTTCAATCCCCGGCATCCCATATGGTCCCCCGAGCACTGCCAGGAGTAATTCCTGAGTGAAGAGCCAGGAGGAACCCCTGAGCATCACCGAGTGTGACCCAAAAGCCCCCTCCCCCAAAAAAAAACAACCAAACCTAACAAGAAGTGTCTGCTTTGACAGTTGAGTGACCCGTTTCACTTTGGGCATCTTTATCTGGGCCTTGGAGCCTCGTACCACTCCCTATTAGTTCTCTAACTTCTTCCCTGGCGCCTCTCCTTTACGTGTTCTTTTCATGTCGGGGCCATCACGTTTGTGGGTTCTTCTTTTTCTTGTCCATATTATATTCTTTCTGTGCTGTTTGCACTTTAGAGTTTGCTTAGATGTTTCAGTGAGGGCATCTGAAAAGCTTGTTTCTACTTCCTGCCTCTTTTTTTAAATAGCATCATTACCTTATAGAATGCTGTTTAGTTGGCTTAGTATGTTTTTTTGTTTATCTCCTTTACTTCTCCGTGAAATGTAAGGTCTAGGAAGGTGAACATCTTTGTTTATTGCATTTACATCTTCCTAGCATTTACATGATCCTGTTGTTATGGAAAAGAAATGGAAATCTCTGGGGCTGGAGAGATGGTGTATGGGTAGGGTCCCTCTCTCTCTCTCTCTCTCTCTCTCTCCTCTCTCTCTTTCTCCCCCTCTCCTGATTAGTTTAACTGTCTTGGATGTTCTTTATGAATGTTCCAGGATTTAATTTGATTATAAGTTGAATGCTACAAGGGAGGGACTCGTGGTCCTGGGGTCAGTTAATTCTTCCTCAGCTCCTTGGTAGTTTCTTTCAAGGCGTCTCTAGACCCTAGGCTAGGAGGTGGCTTGAGGACCTGGAGCGCGTGCTGTGTGCAGAAAGTCCTGGGCTCTACTCTGGCTCCCATAGAGCTCCCAATCACTTCCGGGTGACGCGAAAACAACCCAAAGTCTAAATCCCTCTACTATTACAAAAGTTTCCCATTTCTGTGAACTTTATTTATTTATTTATTTTAATTTTTTTTTTTGCCATTTTTTTTTGGGGGGGGTCACACCTGGCAATGCTCAGGGGTTACTCCTGGCTCTGCGCTCAGGAATTACTCCTGGCGGTGCTCAGGGAACCATATGGGATGCCGGGATCGAACCCGGGCTGGCACAGACCGGCCGCTGCAAAGGCAAACGCCCTACCCGCTGGGCCATCGCTCCGGCCCCTGAACTTCATTTATTTATTTGTTTGTTTGTTTGTTTATTTATTTACTTACTTACTCACTTATTCATTCATTTATTCATTTTGCTTTTTGGGTCACACCCAGCGATGCTCAGGGTTAACTCCTGGCTCTGCACTCAGGAATTACTCCTGGCAGTGCTCAGGGGGTCCATATGGGATGCCGGGGATCGAACCCGGATCGACTACGTGCAAGGCAAATGCCCTACCCTCTGGACTATCGCTCCGGCCCCGCTTTCTGTGAACTTTAAGAGGTGCTGCAGGCATGGCAGTGCTTAAATGAAGATAGGTCATCCTCACAGAAAGAACTGGCTTTTGCCTTTGCATGTTTAAGATTCATGGCTTAAAGTTTAAGGTTTGTGCAGTTATTTGTGTTTTTATTTTTTTACTTTCTCCAGAGACTGTTTTTGAGCCACACCTGGTTGTGTCCCAGACCCTGTGTGCCCGGGAGCTGCTCCTGGTGGTACTCGGGACTGTATTTAGTGCTGGGGAGCCTGGTCAGTGACGTCACAGCGCGGGCTCAGCCTGTCACGCTGTTTGTTGGGCCCCCTGTCTAAACAAATCCGGGGCTGAGGAGAACAAATTATCTTTTTTTTTTTCTTTGCTTTTTTGGGTCACACCCGGCGATGCTCAGGGGTTACTCCTGGCTCTGCACTCAGGAATTACTCCTGGTGGTGCTCGGGGACCATATGGGATGCCGGGGATCGAACCCAGGCCAGCGCAGGCCTGCCGCGTGCAAGGCAAGCACCCTACCCGCTGGGCTATTGCTCTGGCCCCAGAACAGATTATCTTTTATGTGAGCATATTATCTGTGCGAGACTAGGTAAGTCAGGGCAGATTGGTATAATTAGAGACTGGAGCAGGAGGGAGAAGGACGCCTCCTGTCAGAGCCTCCACCCGAAGATATGATCTAGCCACTGGTGATCAAGGCCATTATATAATCTTTTTGTTTGTTTGTTTGTTTGTTTGTTTGTGTGTTTTGAGGAAGTGGGACAAAGGGCTTACTCCTGACTCTGTGCTCAGGGATCACTGCTGGCAGTGTTCAGGTGACTGTTTGTGGTGTCATGAATTGAATCTGGGTCAGTGTGTACAAGGCAAACGCCCTGCTTGCTTGCATACTATCTCTCTAGCCTGATTGCATAACTTGGAAGGGGGCTTGTTTTTTGGGCCATACCTGGCGGTGTTCAGGGCTTAATCCTGGTTCTGCTCTCAGGGATCACTTACGGGTGCTGGGACTCGAATCATGGTTGGCTGCATGGCGGGCAAGTACCTTACCTCTGTAGTAGGGTTCGGGACCCACACGTAATCTTTTTAATAGGGGCAACCCAGTGTTGTTTGTGGGGCATGGTGTTATTCCTGGTAGTTGTTGGTATAGCAGTATAGACCTGAAGGGTTTGTGTCTAGGGACAACCAGTGCCACACCTAGTGGGGTATTGAGGATCCACGTGATCTCAGGGCCTTCGCATGCTAGCTCTGTGTCTCACCATTTGAGCTATCAGCTGGGCTTTCCTAATTGTTGGTGCTTCATCAGGTCATCTGTCCTCCCAGTCAACAATTCTTTCCGTGGTCACTGACTGACTTGGGTTTGTGTAGCTAAATAGGCCATAGTGTCTGTTCAAGGCAACTTGCAGGCTGGCACCGAGCAGTGGAAATGCGGGTTGGAGACCACTCGACCAGCGTTGCCTTCCCTCAGTGCCGCATACTGCGTGAACGAACAGTGGGTGTTTCGTGGAGGTAGAGATGCTCTTTCTCTGAGGAGTTGACAGCTTCATTGCCGCAGGCTGGGCCAGAGAGAAGCTCAGCAGGCCGAGGCTCGTGCTCGGTCCCAAGCACCCCATGTGCCACCCTCACCCAGACTGCCAGGAGGGGAGCCCTGTGCAGAGTCCGGAGTGGCCCCTGAGCATGAGTGTTGGCTCCCCAAAAGTGCCCCTAGCTTTCTATCTTAAGGGGGTTTATGATATGAATGTTGTCTCTAAAACTTGAAGCCATTTATTAGGCTCTTCAATTTTTATACTTCTGCATCCTGTTTACAAATCTTATAGCGCTGCAGGGTCTTAACAGAGATGAAGACTATGTGAAATGCATCTAGACGCAGCTGCCCTACATTCATTAGTGATGGCGTTCGGTGATTTGCTAAGGTTCTACTGATTCAGGATTCTGTGATTCTGGAGTTGTTGCGTTGTTCTCGTAGCTATTTTATTTTTGTTATATCATGTCACTATTCTATATTTGCTAATTATTGTAAAAATGTAGGTATCTTTCCTTAAGGTACCATGAAAATTGTACAAAAAGAGAGAGTTGTAGGGCAGAATTATCTTCCTTGCGTATCAGTATGGAGGCTCCTGGGGAAGTGATAGATGTAGGCTTGGGGAAGTAGCTGAAAGGTCTGGAATTCGTGTCGGGTGTACAGAGGCCCAAGTGTGATCTCAGCACGGCATGGCCCCCTCCCTCTCAGCATCACTCAGTATCTCCTTAGTGGCCTCTGAGCACAGCAGCATCGACACAGCCCCAAACATCGCCCACCTGGACCCCCAGCACTGCTCAGAGCCCCTCCCCTGCAGTATTATGGCTGTGGTTTCTTCAGTGGGCTGTCATATGCCTTGAGACCTAGAAGGTCCAGCCTGTTCCTACCAGATGCTCCAGCTCCGTGTTTTCTAGGTCATCTGGGTCTTTCATGCCTTCTCAGTTCCTGAAGAGGAGGATGGGGAGCAGCCATGAAAGAGGATAGGTGACAAGTCTTTTTTTGCTGATGCATCACCTTCCCCCTCCCTTCCCTTTGATATTGTTGGGATGCGGGGTTGGCTCGCATGCTTGTTGTGTTCACACTTAGATTTGTTTGTTTTCAGGGTTGGGGGCTTTGGAGTCACACCCGGCAGTGCTCAGGGATTATTCCTGGCTCTGTGCTCAGGAGTGACGCGGTGGCACTTGGAGGCTGTATGTGGTTCAGGCATCCCCTCCAGGATCAGCGCCTTAGCCCCAAGACGCCTCCCTGGCCTCACACTTAGTTTTGGTGGTACTGGCACATGCTGGTGCAGTGCATGGAGATTGCATGCCTTGTTGCTTTATTGTGGCACCGGGACCACAAATACTCCTATTGCCAGGGTCACCCTCAGCTGTGGGGCACTGTTGGGGGGTCAGATTGTAATGGCCAAGGCAAGTGCTCCACCACTGGTCCCAGGCCCTCTAATGAGAATGTTTTTGTTTGTTTTTTTTGGGTCACACCCAGCAGTGTTCAGGGCTTGCTCCTGGCTCTGCTCAGGGTGTCGCTCCTGGCAGGGCTTGGGGGACCATATATGTTTCCAGGGACTGAACCCAGGTCAGCCTTATATAAGGCGAATGCCTGACCCACTGTCCGGCCTCACTCTGACGCCTGGCCCTGACCCTAGCGTGCTCTTTGTCCGTGTGAGTCCGCCAGTGGTTTCATCTTACTGTTCTGGCAGTTTCCTCCGTCGATTCCAGTGTTCTTTCCTTGTGGAGATCTCCCACCCTGCTGTTGGGAAGCAGGAGTTTCTGGTGCTCTTTTATCCCTGTTACAGTACCCAGGACTCTCGGCTAAGGGCAAATTTTGCACTGAGGCTCCTTTAGTTGAACATTTAAACAATGACAAGAATTATTTTTCTGTCTTGTCAAAACCCGCTACAGTGATATGAATTCTTGGGAGTATACGGACTTGGGGAGTAGAAAGTCAACTTAATTTGTTTTGTTTGTTTTGGGGCTACACCTGGTGGTGCTCAGGGGTTATCCCTGGCTTTGTTTTCAGGAATTACTCCTGGGAGGCTCAGGGAACCGTATGAAATGCCAGGGATCCAACCCAGGTTGGCCGAGGGCTTGGTAAATGCTCTACCAGCTGTACTATTGCTTCAGCCCTTAAAATATTTTTTGAGGTAGACTTGCCTGAGTTTTTTTTCTGATTTAAGACAGAAATACCCTCCTTCAACTTTGATCATTTTGGACCTTGTTCTGGCTTTACACCTTCTTTTGTGAAAGCAGAAAGGGACTTTTAATCCGCATGTCACTGTTGGTTTACTGATCCCAACAAAGCCAATGGACTTATGTCTTCCATTGCTTTCTTTTTTTTGCATGTTAGAATCATGTTAAGTCCCTTGGTTACTGTACCTTGGTTCCTCTTGAATATGCTAACTTCCTTGACGAGAAATTCAGGCTGTTGAAGGGGAGAGGAGGGAATGGAAACACAGCTCACTAAACTTTCTAAAGAAAAAAAAACAGTTCTAAATTGTTTCTAAAGAAAAAAGGACATTTCCCATCTGATTAGGATAAAACATTACTAGTGCCTCTTCAGCTCATTTCCCGTCCCGTTCATAATGAAGTTGTCACTGCACACAACAGTACAGTGAATTTGTGTATCACTCCGATCTGTTGCAGACACGTTCCGGGAGTGACTGTTGAAATGCCCCTTGTTAAGGGAGCCTGGATCCCGGCCACGGAAGATCCTGTACTTCTCCTTTCTCACACTCCCACTTTTCTGCGTGGGGTGGCGATCTGGGTAACATTTGAATCATGTTGTTTACTTATTCCCCCCTCCCTTGCTGTGTTTACTGTGCTTATTACTGTGATCATCCAAGGTTGCACACGCGGCGTGGTGTTCACACACAGTGGGTAGGTTGTAGTGTGCAGGAGACTGTGTCCAGGTTGAGCACCAGTGATCCCAAAGGGACTGCCTCTGGGAATGCATTCCAGGTCTCTTATTCATTCACCTGAAGCTGCTGCTTACAGTAGCTTCTGCTCACTCAGGGAGCTACTGCTTACTCAGCCTTGGAGTGCGAGTGAGTGGGGTTTCAGTACTGTTCTTCCTAACACTGAGCATTTTACTTTGGGTCTTGTGTTTGGACGCTGAAGGTCACCCCTCAGGGTTGGTCAGGGACCTTAGGTGGTGTGTGGGATCCTGCTGGGGTTAGCCACATGCAGGTAAGTGACTTAACTACTTTTATCTCTCTGTTGCCCCACATTCCCCCACCCCCATTTTTTTTAAAGTTCCCTTTTTTTCTGGGGCAAGATAATGTTTATAGTCTTTCTAAAGGAAGCAAATGGAGTACACTCAAAATACATGTGGACAGAAGATACAGTTCTTTTTCCTTAAAATGTTAAGCTAAACAAAAAACTAAACAAGAAAGACCCACTGTTACCATCGATAGCCACCATCTTGCTTTATAACGTATATATTGGAGGGTTTGAAAGGAATGAGTGAAACTTAAGAATGTACATTTTGGCAAGGGGTTTCATGGCTTGTAATTATTTTTGTTTCCTTTTATTGAAAGCCTATTTGAAAGGAAATGCTGCTCGGTAGAAGATAATCAAATCCAGGTTCTTGCTTTCCCTTGAATGCTTATTCCAGAATAATGGAACGTTAAAATCTGGAAGTGATATTAAAAGATAATTTATTCCATTCCTCACTTTTTATGGATGAGGGAATGGAAGTCTGGAGGAATGAAACAATTGTCTCAGGGACTCATGATAGTTGGTTAGAATTTTTTTTATTTTTATTTTCCCTTTTTATTGAAACACCGTGATTTACAAAGTAAAAGGTTTTCATAATACTGCTGATAGAAAGTTTCATACTTCAACACCACTCTGACCACCTGTGTGTTCCTGCCACCAAAGACCCTCATTTCCCACCCACCCCAGTCCCCTTGCCTGCTCCCTCAACTGGCACTGATTGTATTGACCATTACAGCACATACATGGCAAATGTTATTGAAGAATCCATTTCTTTCCTGTTCTTGGTTATGGGAGATCTGGCCAAATTCTGTTCTTGAATTTACTTTCTGAGTTTAGAATGTGATTGGCTCCACTAGTCTGGAGCCAGATGGCAGCTGTCCCCCGTGTGTCTGTATCTCTGCATGATGTCCAATAGCCCCGAGGCAGTTCGTGGGCAGGTCCACCAGACCTCCTGGTTGGGACAGAGAGGGGAAGGGGACCCAGCTCCATCTCCACAAATGCCTGGTGATTATTGCCTCCAAGAGTTGCCTACCTGAACTTGAACTTGGCTGTTCTGCTGTGTGGGGCTCTGGTGAGCCAGGCTTGAGATCAGCTGCTCTCTTGGGTGGAGCTCTGATGAGCTGTGGAGTCGGACCTTGAAAATGGTGGTGGTTATGGTGGCGCGCGCTTCCTCTGGCTGCTTCCGAGGCCCTACTGAGGTGATGGGCTGAAACTTTCATTTTTTGAAAGTATACCAGATGCTATTTATGTATTGAAATTTGTAGTCTTTCCCCTCTATTTTCTTAACTATTACAGGACTGAATTTCTCAGGGCTCTTGCTAGATTTGCCTAGCAGACCATTCTGAGCAAATAGAAACTGTTGCAACATTTCTAATATAATATTTGGAGAAGAAAGGCCTTTTTAATTCCACTAAGACCTTTAAAAATAAAAGCACAGACTTTTGGGGGCTGGAACATAGTTTGGTTGCCAGGGTTTGGTCTCCGGATCCATATGTTCCCCCAAGCCCTGCCAGACTGATCCTTGAGCATAGGACCAGGAGTAAGCCTTGAGCACTGGTGGGTGTAGCCCCAAAACAAAGAGCACGACTTCTAAAAAGGTGGCTTATTATTATTGTGTAATAAAAATTCATTCAGAATCTTTTTTTTTTTTTTTCTGGTGCTACACCTGGTGGTCCTCAGGGTTTCCTTGTGGCTCTGTGCTTAGGCATCACTCCTGGAGGGCTTGGAGGACCGAATGGAGTGCCTGGGATCTTAACTGGCTAGGCTGCATGCAAGACAAGTGCCTTCTCACTGCACCATCACTCCGGCCCCCATTACTAATCTTAACTCTCCTTCAGATGGATAACAGTGTTTGATCGGTATGTTTGCAGTCTCTTGGAGGAGTCAAATGGAACCAACCTTTTTAACTCTGGAAAATAAAATGAACTTTCAAATATTTTATCCTGTGCTTTATTGAAAAGCATAAAGAAGTTAGGAAGAGATTCCAGTGGATATTTGACTTAAGTTTTGGAAGAGGCAAGAGTTTTGAAATGTTTTCTGTTGAAGGAATTTGAGCTTGTTTTATTTGCTGATTCTAGACCTGTTGTAAAAAAAATTTTTTGTTACCTTTCGAACCATTTCAAATTCTTGCTGAAAGAATGTGCTAGAGGCTGGAGAGATAGCTCGGCAGACCCAGAGCATGCTCTGTGTGTGGGAGGCCCAGGTTTGAGCCTCGCATCAAGTGCTTCTCCAAGCTCTGCCTGCAGAAGGGATCCCCAAGCATGTAGCCAAGAGTAGCCTGAGTGGGACTGCTCTGTGGCTCTAAGACAGACCAGCAGATAAACAAAATAGGTGATGACTGAACTTACCACACGCTTTCTTCCCTCTTGGCACCATCAAATGTAAAAGAAAAAATGTATTTTCTCTAATAATTATAGCTGACATTCATTGATTGCCTCCTGAGTATCAGACAATACACTAAGCTTTTTACCTGTATTTTAAAATTTGATTGTCACATATGGGAGAAACCACTCATGTGTATTTTATATATTAAATTGCAACAGAACTTCTATGATGTCACACTAGCAGTGGAATATGGGCCCACAACGAAAAGTAGTTAAAATGAGGAAGAAACGGTCCAATGTCAGAGCTTGAGCTGGAGGGCATGGCCCATGCGTTCTGGCGCGTGGCGGGGACGCACCAGGGCCTCCCCTGGCAGTGCTGGTTGGGCGGGAGTATGAGGTCATGCAGAGCTTTAGACTCAGGCCTCAGCCTTGGTAGGCATGTGTCTGCCACTGGAGCTGTCTTCCCAAGCTCTAGGAGAAATTTTAAGAAAAACAATTTTCCAGGGTGGGTACTCTGTTCTGGATAAAAACTCAGAAGAGAGTCCCCATCTTGGTATGGGGATTTGTTTTTCTTGGTCTCCCTAATTTTGCCCTATTGAGTCCTTGGTTTCCGTGAGAGATCTCTGATTAGGCCATTGTCCTTTCTTTGCAAACAGTAGACCGTGAGTTAGTACCCTAGAAGGGATCAGGCTACTCCATTGGAAGGAGTTGATTGGGGGTCGTGTGGACCGTGATGGGCACATAGCAACTCCTCTGAGTGCATGGTGAGTCTGTTGACATGCAAACTTCTTTTTTGTGGTGGGAGGACACACACCTTGGGGTGCCCAGGGCCATTCTCAGCGGGCCAGCGGACCTGGGGTTCCCGCGTGCAGAGCCTGCGCCCCCCCCCCCTCTCCACAGTCTCCCCAGCCATTGCAGCGCCGGGCAGTGCTGAGGGACAGTCACTCCCAGAAAAGTGGTGCCCTTACGGGCCAGGGGGTTTGGGGACCCCAGGTCTCGAGCCAGGAGTGCTGGCATTGGGGGAGGGGGCAGTGCTGGACATTGAGCACAGGGTCTTGCGTGGGTCAGCGTGTGCCCTACCGCTGCAGCTCTCCCGTCCCAGCCACCGTGCGCGACCTTCAGGCACGTAGTCTACAATACAAGGAACGGAGAGGTGAATTTCACAGTCTGTCTTTTGTGTTGGAGTAATTATCTTTTGAGAATTCTTGCAGGAACAGTTAGGACTTCGGGCCTCAAGTCCCTCTTCAGTTGTTTGAGGGTGGCTGCGCGCTCCTCGTTTGCTTGTTCGCTCACATCAGCATGTGACCCAGTTGGAGTTTAGTAATTTCGTATTAATGATACTGTCCTGGTTGAGGTGGAAGTGGTCCCCCACGGCCCCCCAAACTGAATGAAATAATTCTGTATCATTTTCCCTTGTCTAGCAGTTTTATAAAGAAACTCTAATATTCATATTCTACATGCTATTAGCTATTTGTAATGGATAACCTTATAAAAATAGTGGTTTAAAAGTGCATTGCCACACCAGGGGCATGCAATTATCTGGGTGTGGGAGAGTTCTATTCTGTGCTTCTCATAGAGCTGCATTTATTTCACAGCCCCAGATGATCACTGTGTAATTAGGAATGTCTCAGTGTTAATGCTTGCTCCTGAATTGTTTTGCTATTTTGGTTTTATGTTTTTAGTTAACTATTATTTGAGTTGTTCATTAAAAAAAAAACTGTGACACAGTAGATAAAAAACTGGAGCTGTTGTTTGTAAAAATAAATTGCCTGGTTTTCTGAATTTGGGGCTTACTCAATCTCTTAGAGTCCAGTCAGCCAGAGTTATAAATATATTGTGTACATATTTTATAGAAAAAAATTAAGTTCTTATAAGACATTCATAATAAGGAATCAGTGTCCTTTTCTATAAAGTACCTAATAATAGTAAATATTTTAGGCTTTATGGGCCTTATCTTCTGCCATTTAAGTATGAAAGTATGACACATAAATGAGTGAGCTTGGCTCTGTTTCCATCAAGCTGTTTATGGATAGTGAGGTTTGAGTTTAATGTAATTTTCATGAGCCATTTAACATTATTCTTCCTTAAATTTCACCCCCAACCATTTGAAAAGGTAAAAGCCAGGCCAGATGGAAAGTTCAGTGGACTCTGCAGGCAGGGAGGCCTTGGTGTGATCCCTGGCGTGGCCTGGAGCGTCCTCCAAGCACTGGGCAAGGCTCCCCACCCGCCCCTTCCTGCAGAATGTAGGTCTAGAGCAATGGTATAGAGATAGAGTGCATGTGACTGGCATCTGCCCACCCTGGTTCATCCCTGTTACCACGTATGCTCTCCCCAAACACTCTCTCTGAGCAGAGCCTGCGCTAAGCGCTGAGCACCCCAGGGTGGGGCCCAAATAGGCCCCTACATCACTCCCCCCACCCCAACGCTGCAGATGAAAACTGTAAAAAGCTCCTGAGCTTTATGGAAGCAAGTCGTAGGCTGCACTTAACGGGCTGCATAGTTTGCTGTGCAGCTTTCCTGACTGCCTTCTATTTTTATTGATTTATTGGTATTTGGACCACACCCAGTGGTGGTCAGAGGCTGTTCTGACATTGTGGCTAAGGGGACCATATGTTGCCAGGGATTGAGCTAGGGTTGGCCCCCTGCAAAGCCTCAACCCTCACACCTTCTCTCAGTCCTTCTGTTTTAACCCGAGAGCTCGTGGGGATCCCAGACCAGTGCTGGTGACACTTGGCAGGGTGGTTCAGTGGTCGGGCTGGCGGTGCTGTGATGCTCAGGGCTACCCTGACAGGGTGACGTGTTCTGTGCAGGATTAACTCAGGTCCCTGCGGATGATTTCTTGCACCCTTGACCACAAAAGTCCCTGGTCCTCCTTTCCTTTTCGCTCGCCAGCTTTCCCTTCCCTTCCTTGGTTGATGCTGGGAAGATGTGGATCGTATACATACTTGCTCGTCACCTTGGTGTAAGGCTCGCTGGGAGCACAGGCCTGAGCCGTGGGGCTCACGACCATCTGACTGGACACTGGCACTAGCAGCTCTCTGCCAGTGCTGCTACCCGAGAGCAGCAGGCCGCTTGCACCCCGCTCCCACGTGTGCTGGGGCTCTGCTCTTGCTTGCAAGGTGGCACTTTTTGCCACTGAAGCCCCCTGGGGCTCCCCCCCCCCCCTTTCCCTCTTTTCCTCCTCCTCTCCCCTTCTGGTGGCCCTGGGAATGGACCCTGGGCCTCCTACATGCACCTACATGCACATCATGTCTCTGGCCCTTTATGCTGTCTCCCCAGCTGGGCCCCACCACCCCTTCTTGTAGCATTGTTTCGTTGAGCTTATTTTGCTACTTAAAATATTTCTTTATTGATAATGCATGCGTACACTTTAATTAATTAAATATTTAATAAATTTTACAACTACCTTTGAGGCTATCTGTGGTGGATATGGTCTTTAATATTGACCTCTAACGCTGTTATACATATGTAACGTGTTGCTCAGTAAGCGGTTGGGGAGAATTCACCCCGTATTGCTACTGCCCTTCGCGGGGTGGAGCCTGCCAGCCACTGCTTGCTTAGGAAGTGCAGGAGACCCCACCAGTGATCCTCTGGTTCAGTGCAAGGCCCCGAAGATGCGGCGCTGTTCTGACCCTGCGGTGCCGGGAGAGCTGGAGCACCCCAGCTGTGCTACCGGCGGCCCTCGGCGCCGTCCCCAGCCACGCCGGGACTGTATGATGTCAGGCACTGATCCTGGGTTTGGGGGCACGCTAGGTATGTACTTAACTTCCAGCCTCCTACCCCTTATGGATTATTTTATTTCACTCATTCATTTGTTGAACATATGTTCCATAATGCTTCTCTGGGCTAATGAATCGAAGCAGTAGGCAAGACTCTGCTCAGTCAGCAGGATGAGAGTAGAGTGATGCGCTCGGGTGATCTTGACATCCTCCGCTGGCCAAGTCTTTTAAGCAGGCGTTTCTCTACACATTTTACAGATGAGAAACAGACCAAGCGCCCCTAGACTCAGGCCAGTGAGTCAGAGGTGAATGCGGCCGAAGTGTACTGAGGAGTGCGCAGCAGTTACGCACGGCCGCAGGTGCTAGGCTGCTGCTGCAAGATTACACACACGTTTTATGACCAAGTAGGACTTTGGTGTTTGCATTTTAGAATGATAAAGGGCTTGACAGTTAACACACACACACACACACACACACACACACACACACCGACGTTTGCTCTCTTGTTTCAGTAAATAACTTCGTAAAAGTGGCGTTTCACAAAGTTGGAAAAAGGATCTCACGGTGAACAGAGACAGAAATGTGCGTGGAATTTCCAGCTAACTCGTTGAAACCAGGGATTCGATCAAATCGCCTTTTAGTTTATTTGTTGAAAGAATGAAAATCAGATCAAGCTATATTGAATAAAAGTTAAAAGTATAAATGAAGAGCTTTTCATGGCAGAGTAAATAACTGTGGAGTTTCTTTCTTGACTCACCAAATACTTTAAGCGTCTGTGCCGGGGTGCTCACACTAGCGAGACAGGGGAGAGGCTCTGGGGGTCTGGCGGACTCACCTCCGGAGGGGATATCTACAGGGGTTTCTTCTCTCCCTCCTAAATTAAAAAAAAATATTTTAAAATGCATTTATTGCAAATGTCTAGCCTCTTTCCACATATTTCAGAGCTACAGTTAGCAGGTAGGTGCTGATGTGTGCTTTCCCTTATGCACACACCAGCATCTTTCCTCCTGTCAGAACTGGGCTTGCTCTAAGCGGGCTGAGTTCTGTTCCGGAATTACCAGGTCTGAACAAGGCGCCGACGGAGCAGACTGTGAGGTCCAGAGTCCGAGGAGGCAGCCACCAAGCTGCACCGAGTTCCACTGACTGATCCCCTTAGTTTAGGAGTGAATCCGGAGCACCTGGAATTGGAGCTGCCCCAGGGCTCCCGTGAGCTCCTGTTCTATTCAGGAAAAGAAGACGTTGTCCCACATCTCTGTTAGGACTCTAGCTTGCCTGGCAGGGAAGGATTTCAAGAGGAGAAAGTGGGTTTTGTGTGTTTCTTTGTCTTGACCACACCTTCAGCACCAGTTCCCGCTCTTTTGTCTTGCATGTTTCTGTATTTAGTTTTTGGACTAGTCATAATATTTTTTTTCCATAAAGAACTTTTGAGTGAATGTAACCAGATGGAACAGTAGAATCACAAGGAGAAATAAAAACAGTGATGGTTAGGGTCGCCTGGATTTTCCATGGGTAGTTCTAGGAATAGAGCTTAATCTAGATTCCTCTTTGCCTTGTCTAATTGTGAATATCTGACCCAAAATACAAAGTAATCTTGGAGGTGACTGGTTCCCAGTTGGAGCAATCTTGTTGAAATAAATTTTGGTAGTTTAAAAAAGCGGGTGGGGGGGGGGGTGTTGTTTTAGGGTGGGCGGTGGGGTTCTCGGCCCCCGCACTCCTCCCACCACCAAAAAAAAAAACACAAAAAAAAAAAAAAAAAGCTACTGGGAAATTGCTGATTATCAAGAAGGTATCTGAAAATAATATAAGTAATTTAAGGCAGAACAATTGTATTTTGTTACATATTACTACCAAGTGTAAAATAGAATTATCCTTAGAAAAATTTTAGTTGGTGCTGTTTTATTTGAGACAAATTTCCATGACCTAATGTAGTCTTTTAGAGTGGTAGGTATCAGTTCTAATCGGTATTATGCTTTTATTATTTCTTTGTCAGTATGGAGTATTTGCTAATTTTTTAGAACTGTATTGGGGACAAAAATAGTGTATTAAACAAGGGTTTTATTTCCATTTCTAAAATAAAGCCAATCTATTTGGTTGCCAAAGATGATTTGCTCCCTGATTATATGTGCTTTGTTGAATAAAAATCTGTATATTTATATGACTCAACTTAAAATTAAAAATAATTTTTAAAGATATGTCAAATAGTTCTAATTAGTGTTGTTAATTTGAATAATACATGTATTTTGAGACCTAATGTGTCTCATTATCTTAAGCAACAATTGTGTTATCTGTTTTATTATGTAATTATGAAGTATTCATACTTTATCCTAAGGTAGTTATTATTTTATGTGAAGCGTAATTTTTAAGCCTTCATGCCTATTTTCATTTAGAGTTTATTTTTAGGAGTAAAGTATACATATTAGACACATAAAATAACTTATTTCATATTGTTTCAGGGCTGCCTTGGAAGAAGTAGAAGGAGATGTCGCAGAATTGGAATTAAAACTTGATAAGGTAAATTTTACTTTAATGTTTAAATACATAAATACTTGTTTCTATAAGTGGTTCATCTCACATTTTTGTTTCTAAAACTTAGTACTAGTGTATATAATAGTACTAAGTATTATATATAAATAGTGATAAATATATGTGTGTGTGTGATCATTATCCTAATTTTCACGTGAGGAAACTGAGGCTAGACATATTAGCATCTTATTGAAAATCTAAGCCAGAGGAAGAGTTTGAATCCATTTAACTTCAGAGCTGACCAGACATCCTCTATATTGTTGGGCATTTCCCCTTTCTAAAGGATTGCTTCCCTATGGATGCTTCCTGATTTCATACTTCCCCGACCTCTGACCTACCTGCCTCTTTTCTTCCCTTCTTTGCTCCCTCCCGTCTTTCCTACTGCTCGCACTCCTCACGTTGTGCAGGGCCTCCACGTGCCTCCAGCCTTTGAGCCACGTCACTGGTCTAACCTGACAGTGATGTTTTTGGCGGTGGGTCCCACTTAACCGTGCCCGGGGATCCCTGCTGACAGTGCTCAGGGCAAGCCCCTTACCCCACTGTACTTACTGTCTCTCTGGTCCCAACCTGACTGTTCTTGTTTATAAATTTGGTTATGTCTGTGTTCAAATACAAATAAAATTTAAAATACATTCTGTTTTTTTTTTGCTCTAATGCCTAATATATAAATATTTAATCTAAATTCTGAACATATATTTAATAATTGATATTAAGTGGTCATTTTCTATGCAAGGGTGAGTGTACAGCCGCCCTTTCTATCTTCTATACTTCTTCTGTATTAATAATTCATCTTTTCTGCCACTATTCAGGGAACACTGTTTGCCCTGAAAGAGGCACAAACGGAGAGCGCGTGCACGATGTGCTTCTTTCTCAGGAGACCGGCTTTTCTCTTGAGATCTTTTCAGATTTCTGACTTTTGATGCGTATATTTTTCTATCATTTATGGAAATAATTTCCTATGTGTATAATTATATTAAGGGTATTGTTTTGTGATACGTGCATGTCAATCTTATGGTGCATAAGAATCACCATAATCTTACCTTATAGAATTTTAACTCTTGATTCAATAAGTTTGGGGATCCGACATTAGAATCCAGGAGGCGATACCAAATGCTTTTGTTCCCTGGATCACACTTTGATGTTTTTCTATATGTTCAAATCTTACAGCACACGTGTGTACTGTAAATAGTATAGAAACTCTACTAAGCAGGGCCAGAGAAACAGTACAGCAGGTAGGGAGTTTGCCTTGCGTATGACTGAGCTGGATATAGGCTCCTGAGATTTACCAGGAGTGATCCCTGAGTTCAGGGCCAGGAGTAAGCTCAGAGCTTGTTGGGAGTCTCTCCTTCCAGAGGGTTGGAAGGAGTGTGGCCCAAGTTATAAAAAGCAACAGTGATAGATAATTATATGGAAGACAAGTTTAGGAAATGTTTAGTAATGTAGTACTCTAGTACTCAGAGTAAGTACTTTGATGTACTGTGTCTATTTTGATTTTTAGAATAATTCTTCGAGGTAGGTAGGACAAGTATTGTTTCCATCTCACAGGTGAGATGCCAAATTCCAGAAAGGGAAGGGGGCTTGTTGCCGTCACAGAATTAGGAAAGACGGTGCCAAACTGGGGCTTGTGTGTGTGGACTAGTTCCGAGATCTTGTGTTCCCTTCTGCTTCTGCATCCATGTGCCACTTAGGAATTCAGAGAGCGCTAGCAAGTTCCCAGGACATAGTTGTGTCTTAAAACTATTAATGTTATTTAAAAAAATCAGTGAATAGATTTAACAAATGTTATATTTTTTTGTTAAGAACATTATTCTAAAAAATATCATTTTCTATTAATGTTTTAATTTTTTAGTGATAATTTTCAGTGATGCTATTTTAGTGATAGTATTGTTATTTTAATAAGTAGCAGTAATAACAAACAATAATAGTTTAACAGTATACTTTTAGCAACTCTTTGAAACAGAGTTGGTTTATTTACATTTTTAATTTAAGCACTGTGAGCTACAACAGTATGTCACCTGCACGGCAAGCCTGGCAAGCTGCTTGTGTCGTATTTGATATGCCAAATACCAGTAACATTTATATTGGGTCATTCCCTTGACCTAATATAATGGTTTGAGGCTCTTTATGTTCCTGGAGCAAGCGGATGCCTTTGGATTCTACTAGCATGAGACAGGACATATGGAGATATTACTGGTGCCCGCTCGAGCAAATAGATGATCAACGGGAAGACAGTGATAGTGATATTGTGACTGTGAGCTACAGAGTCACAGTTGACTTCCTAGTGTACAATTTTTTTTTCTTTTTGGGTCACTCCTGGCATTGCTCAGGGGTTACTCCTCGCTCTGCACTCAGGAATTACTCCTGGCAGTGCTCATGGGAACCATATGGGATGCCGGGATTAAACCTGGGTCTGGCCGCATGCAAGGCAAACGCCCTACCCACTGGTCTATCGCTCTGGCCCAATTTTTTTTTTTTATATTTTTTTTATTTTTTGGTCATACCCGGCAATGCTCAGGGGTTACCCCTGGCTTTTCACCCAGGAATTACTCCTGGCGGAGCTCAGGGAACCATATGGGAAGCTGGGGATCGCACTCCAGGTCGGCCGCGTGCAAGGCAAATGCCCTACCCGCTGTGCTATCACTCCAGCCCCCCCAAGTATACAATTTTCTAACACCTGTCCCATCGCCAGTGCCAGCTTATCCCACCAGGGCCCTCCTTTCTCCTCCCCCCCCCAGGCTGCCTCCTTGGCAGACACATGTTTAAGTTTTAAAATCTTCAGGCTACAACTGCTACAGAAGAGGTAGCTGTAGTTTTCAATTAGGTTCATGAGAGAAGCAAAATGCAAGACTTTCTTTAGAATCATAAAGCAGTGTAGTAAGGATATGACACTGTTTTGGGGTGGAGGAATATAAAAATTAAAGGATTGGGGGCGGGGTGATAGCACAGCGAGCAGGTATGGCGTTTGCCTTGGCATGAAACCTACCCGGCATCCCATATGGTCCCCCATGCTGTGCCAGGAGTAATTCCTGAGCGCAGAGCCAGGAGTAACCCCTGAGCTACGCTGGGTGAGACTCAAAAGAAAAAAAAATAAAGGATTGGAACAAAATATATTAATAGAAATATGGGGCATTAACCTAGAAATGAGCCTTTCAGGTGCAGCCATTGAAGGTGGTGCCAGCTAAGGGCGAGTGACGGGAAGAACTTGCTCAAGACCCGTTTGGTGATTTCCTTCCTTCAGACAGGGCAAGTTTCATCTGCAATATCGTTGAAAATCCTATCAACAACAGGTTAGACTAGCTGAGTGACTTCACTTTTATTCTGCTTATGCTCTGCTAGTCAGAGTCTTTCTGGTGAATGATGCTTCATCGATGGCGTGGCTCTCACAGGCCTAATTATGTATACAATCTGCCCAGGTATTCTGAGTTGGCAGCGTCCGAGAGCATAGTAGCTGCCATCTTGAATGATTTCTGTACCTGATACATCTTCTCACTTTAATGAGGACCTTTTAAATTCCTCCCTGTTTGTTAAGCAAATTCCCAGTCGAAACTCAGCTAGGGTGCTGCCAAACGTTGCTCCTTTTCCCTTGTTGGGTTGTGTTTCTTGCATGTGCTTCCGTTTAAATTCTGAGACATTCCTTGGCAGTTTTTGGTTTGCGGCATACCCTTCTGGTTAGTAGAGCACAGAGCTTGACATAAGGATTCCTATTCAAAGGCGGCTCTGATGTTTTCACGCTTGGGCCATTCCTCAGCTTTCCTGTGCCTCCGTGTCTTCATCTCCAAGCTGTAGAAACTAAGAGTTATCTGCCTGTCTCTGAAGACTGCTAGGGGGACATGGTGCGTCAGCACACTGCCAGGCGCTGCACGTGGGATGTGGCACCTGGTAAACCTTAAATAATGTTAACGATGATGGTGTCTCTGTAACAAACTCTTCGATGTTTGAAGTCAGCGACCCCATTGAAAGGGGGAAACAGCCGTCACTGACTGTGCATTTACTGTAAGCTGCAACCTGTGCTTTACTGTATTGTCTCCAGTCTTCACAACACTGTCACAAAGTTGCTGTTGACCCAGTTTGCAGAGGAGGAAGAGAGAGGAGGATGCTACATGAGGATAGTCAAGAATCTGGGCAAAGTTTTATCTATCAAAGGATAAAGACATAGTCTTTATTTCAGTTAAATCATTGTTGAATTTTTTTTTTTCCTTTTTGGGCCACACCTGGCGATGCTCAGGGGTTACTCCTGGCTCTGCACTCAGGAATTACTCCTGGTGGTGCTCGGGGGACCATATGGGGTGTCGGGGCCGAACCTGGGTTGGTCACAGGCAAGGTGAACGCCCTCCTTGCTGGACTCTCGCTCCAGCCCCCCATAACTGTTGTTGTTGAGTAGAAGTTGAAGCTTGTTGAGTATTTTTTTTTAATGTCCGTGAGGATTTGCAATATGATTAATTATGGCAGCAGGATGTAAATAAAAGATGACAACAGGCCCAAACTGATTTTAACCATAATTCTGTACTGCTGTTAATTTCTTGCTTGCCTTTCCTTCCTTCCTTCCCTTCCTCCCTCTCTCCCTCTTTTTTTTTCTTGCTCTCTGTTTTTTCTGTTTTGCAATTGCTGGGGATTGAACCCAGGGATGTACTTGCAGGGCAAATACTTACCATTGCATCACGTTTCCTAACCAACTTCCTCCCCCTTTTTTTTTAATTTGCTTTTTGGGCTCACACCCGGCAATGCTCAGAAATTACTCCTGGTGGTGCTTGGGGGCCATGGGATGCCGGGATTGAGCAGTTAAATGCCCTCCCGCTGTGTTGTTGCTCCGGCCCCAACTTCTTTCCTTCTATTTAATCGTTTTTGCACTTTAAATCTGTTGAATGAATAATGATAGAGATTTAAAACTCACAGTTATGAATATATACTATTAAGGCTTGTAAATAAAAGGAGGTGGAAGTGGAGGGGTGATTGTGGCTCCCCCTCAGGGGGCTCCCAAGGCCCCAGGCTCAAGGGACCCCTGTGGATTCCGTAATTCTAACGGTACTTGGGGGCCAGGGGTGACCATGGCAGCTGAGGCTCCGGCAGTACTCACAGTTCCCTTAGGGCCCCTGGCCCGTGTCCAGGGCTTGCACCATAACCTCTGTCCATTGACGGAAGGGAAAGCAAGGCCAGAAGATCCTGAAGGTTACTCTTTAACCGTGACTTTTTGCTTCACCTCCTGCTCGCTGCAGGAACCTCTCTCCAGGGACCACTGACTCTCTCCCACAGGTTCTCTTGCAGGCTGCTCTCCCTTTGGGGGTCTATGTGGGCTCCTCTCAGCAGGGCCTCTCACTTCCGGACATCTTTGTTCAGAGCTTATCTCTTCACGTCCTCACCCAGGACCTCTTTTCTTAGGTCCTTTCTCTTCTGTGGCCTACTGGCTATGTCCCCATCTCTGTTTCACTGTGTTACGTTATTTCGTCCTGTTGCCTCTGTTTCACTGTTTCTCTGAGTCCCACTGTTTGTTCCTGTTGCTCAGCTGCCAGGTTGCTAGGCCTTGGGCTCATGCAGGCCTTGTGGCTCTGCTGCTGGCCATCTGGGCTGCCAGAGCCTAGGTAACAGCTTCTCTCCCCCCTGGTGCTGGCCATCCAGCCTAGACACCAGGGGCCCCATGGCCCAGGTGCTGACCTTCAGCCCAGGCACCCAATCCGGAGGCCGCAGGATGCTCTCCTGGGGAGCCTGTTTATTGTCTCCGGCCAGGTTCAGGACCGTGGCCTCAACTGTAAGTTTCCCAACTGTAGAGTACTGTCCCTTTAAGAGACAAGTGCTATCCCTTTAAGAGGGAGTCACAGTTCTGAATATATGCTGTTAAAATTTTGTTGTATTCTAAGCTCTGCTGAAGGAGAAACTGAGTTTCTTGCGTGCCCTTAAAAGAAGGCTTCTAAGCACACAAAAAATGTTTCATTTGTACTCTTTGATTTCCAGTTCAACAAAAATATTCTGCCCCTACATTTTGCTTTTGAAAGGAATTCTATCTTAGATATTATTCCTCTTTATTAATTATGAACTACCTCTTTTTTTTTGTTGTGGTGGTGTCAGTGAGGGAACCCAGGGCCAGCGTCATGCTCTACGCCTGAGCCTCGCTCCCTGCCCGCCTCTTGCTTTGCTTCCTGGCCTTTTTGCTGCCTGGCTGGCCTTGCTTCCTTGTTCGGCTGTCTTCCATACCCGCAAGCTCACCGATGGGTACTTGCTTCCTTGTTCGGCTGTCTTCCATACCCACAAGCTCACCGATGGGCACTTGCTTCCTTGTTCGGCTGTCTTCCATACCCACAAGCTCACCGATGGGCACTTGCTTCCTTGTTCGGCTGTCTTACGTACCACAAGCTCACCAATGGGCACTTGCTTCCTTGTTCGGCTGTCTACCATACCCGCAAGCTCACCGATGGGCACTTGCTTCCTTGTTCGGCTGTCTAATCTACCCACAAGCTCACCGATGGGCACTTGCTTCCTTGTTCGGCTGTCTTCCATACCCACAAGCTCACCGATTGGCACTTGCTTCCTTGTTCGGCTGTCTTACGTACCACAAGCTCACCGATGGACACCATATGGGCTTCCATACCACAAGCTCAACGATGGGCACTTGCTTCCTTGTTTGGCTGTCTTCCATACCTCCAAGCTCTCACGATGGGCACTTGCTTCCTTGTTCGGCTGTCTTACGTACCACAAGCTCACCGATGGGAAACTTGCTTCCTTGTTCGGCTGTCTTCCATACCCACAAGCTCACCGATGGGCACTTGCTTCCTTGTTCGGCTGTCTTACGTACCACAAGCTCACCAATGGGCACTTGCTTCCCTTGTTCGGTTGTCTACCATACCACCGCAAGCTCACCGATGGACACTTGCTTCCTTGTTCGGCTGTCTAATGTACCCGCAAGCTCACCGATGGACACTTGCTTCCTTGTTCGGTTGTCTAATGTACCCGCAAGCTCACCGATGGACACTTGCTTCCTTGTTCGGCTGTCTAATGTACCTGCAAGCTCACCGATGGACACTTGCTTCCTTGTTCGGCTGTCTAATGTACCCGCAAGCTCACCGATGGACACTTGCTTCCTTGTTCGGCTGTCTTACGTACCACAAGCTCACCAATGGACACCATAACTTCCATACCAGCTACCGATGGCACTTGCTTCCTTGTTTGGCTGTCTACCACCCACAAGCTCACCCGATGGGCACTTGCTTCCTTGTTCGGCTGTCTAATGTACCCGCAAGCTTACTGATGGAAACTTGCTTCCTTGTTCTGCTGTCTAATCGTACCCACAAGCTCACTGATGGACACTTGCTTCTTTGTTTGGCTGTCTAATGTACCCATAAGCTCACGATGGACACTTGCTTCCTTGTTCGGCTGTCTAATGTACCCTCAAGCTCACCAATGGACACTTGCTTCCTTGTTCAGCTGTCTTACGTACCACAAGCTCACCGATGGAGCACTTGCTTCCTTGTTCGGCTGTCTAATGTACCTACAAGCTCACTGATGGACACTTGCTTCCTTGTTCGGCTGTCTTACGCACCCACAAGCTCACCGGTGGGCACTTGCTTCCTTGTTTGGCTGTCTACATGTACCCCAAGCTCACCGAATGGACACTTGCTTCCTTGTTCGGCTGTCTAATGTACCTACAAGCTCACTGATGGACACTTGCTTCCTTGTTCGGCTGTCTTACGCACCCACAAGCTCACTGATGGGCACTTGCTTCCTTGTTCGGCTGTCTTACGTACCCACAAGCTCACCGATGGGCACTTGCATTGCATCTATGTGATACGTTCCGAGGAGTGAAATTGCTAGGTTAGAGGGTCTGCATTAGAAATTTTCATTCCTTGTGCTAAGATGCTTTCCTTAGAAATTATGCCAGTTTACGCTTCCACCAACTATTCTTGTACCCCTCTAAAACACATGATATTATCAAACTTTTTTGATTTTCCCTTTTTCTGAAAAAACTAGTAAGTTGTATATTTTTTATATGAGTGAGATTGAATTTTTGTTACAGGCAGAAGCATATCTGCATTTCCTTTTCTCAGAAGCACCTAGGCGTGGCTGTTTCTCCTTTTCAGTTGGCAAATTGTTTTCAAAAGTGCTTGTGTATCCATTCTTATGCTATGGAAAACCGTCGCATGTGGCCTGTTGATAGTTCTTTCACTACTGTCTTTTGACTAAATTTGTTAATTTTTTTTTCTTTGTAGAAAAGTTTTGCTTTTGGTGGCTGGAGGCGATAGCCCAGCAGGTAGAGTGTTTGCCTTGCATGCAGCCGACCCATGCCGGCCCGGGTTCGATCCCCAGCATCCTAAATGGTCCCTGAGCAACGCCAGGAGTAATTCCTGAGTGCAGAGCCAGGAGAAACCCTGAGCATTGCCAGGTGTGTCCCAAAAAAGCAAAATAATAATAATAATAATAATAATAATAATAATAATAATAATAAAAGTCTTGCTTTTAAGTACTTATACTTAGTTGGTCAATTTTTTCAGTGACTGTTGAGAAACCCCCCTTTTTTTTTTTTTTTTTTTTTTTTGCTTTTTGGAGTCACACCCGGCAATGCTCAGGGATTACTCCTGGCTCTGCACTTAGGAATTACTCCTGGCGGTGCTCAGGGGACCATATGGGATGCTGGGGATCCCGGGTTGGCTGTGTGCAAGGCAAATGCCCAACCCGCTGGACTATCACTCCGGCCCCAAGTTTTGCTTTTTTCTCAACAAGAATTTACCTACTTGAAAATTATTTAAAAATACAACCTCTTGTTTAATCTTTTATTTTTTTATTTATTTTTTTCCTTGTTTAATCTTTTAGTTTAAATCTTTAATCCACCTGAAGTTAATTTGAAGGTTTAGAATCCAAGTTAGTTTCTTTTATCTCTTATGACTTAATTCCCTCCCCACCCGACTGGTTTTATTAGTAGTATAACACCTTTTTTCAATGAAGTAGTATCTTGTCCATGACTGTTTATTCCATTGACCAATTTACAGTCAATTTTAGCCCCTAATTTTTAAAAATTATTTTATTCATGAGTTTTTAAATTAAATCACTGTGAGGTACAGTTACAAAGTTGGTCATGATTGGGTTTCAGTCATACAATGTTCTAAATTCCATCTGTTAACCAATCTATATTTCCCCTGGCCCCATTTCCTTTCCCTCCTGCCACCTCCATTTCTCTCTCTCTCTCTCTCTCTCTCTCTCTCTCTCTCTCTCTCTCTCACTCTGTCTCTGTGTCTCTTACACATTGTGGCTTGCAGTACATACATTTAGGGTTTATCGTTTATATCCTTTTTGCCTACATTCGATGCTCAGTTCTAGGCTGGTGTTACCATTTCCAACCATTATTAGCTCATGTTCCCTTCCCTGTCTTACCTAACCTCTACTCCCACGCACTTGCCTCCTGATCCATGTTTTGCCTGACCTTGGATACTGGTATCATACTATTTCTTTTTTAATATTCTGCAAATGAATGAAGTCATTCTATATATGTCCTTTTCCCTCAGGCTAATTTCACTCAACATGATACTCTCCATGTCCATCCATTTATAGGTAAATTTCATAACTTTGTTTTTCCTAACAGCTGCATAGTATTCCACTGTGTAGATGTACCTTACTTTCTTTATCCAGTTCTGGGCACTCTGGTTGTTTCCACTGTGTGTGTCACTGTCTTCTCGTTCATCATCGATTTGCTTGAGCGGGCAGCAGTAACATCTCCATATGACCTGTCTCATGCAAGTAGAGCCCAAGGGGCATCTGCTTGCTCCAGGAACATAAAAGAGCCTCAAAACCATTCCATCAGGTCATGGGAATGAGGTCTATAATTGTTACTGGTATCTGGCATATCAAATACGACACAGGTAGCTTGCCAGGCTCTGCGTGCGGGTAGCATACTCTTGTAGTCATCTCAAAATCCAGCATTTATTGATGAACTGTGTGGCTGCAAGTGGCTGTGCGAGCCGGGCTGTGATAGGCTGGTCTGCTGGGTGGAGTTTGGCGAGGGGGAAGTCCAGATGTGGAAAATGGAGGTCCTCATGGAGTGGGGGGGTCGTCTGGCTTGTTGTGAGGCTCTGCTGGGGTGGCGGGCCAGTGCTAGAACCTGTCATCCCTCCCGGGCGCCTCATGAGCAACTGGGCACAGTGAGAGCCAGTAGCAGCTCTGCCCATGTCTGTTGGGTTCGATCCCCGGCATCCCATATGGTCCCCCGAGCACTGCCAGGAGTAATTCCTGAGTGCAGAGCCAGGAGAAACCCCTGAGCATTGCTGGGTGTGACCCCCAAAAAAATAACAAAGTATGGTTGTTTCCAGATTCTGGCTATTGTGAATTGTGCTGCTATGAACATGAAAGTGCAGATGGTGCTGCTGTGTGTTTTTGGCCTCCCAGGGTATATTCCCAGGAGTGGTATGGCTGGGTCAAATGGGAGCTCAATTTCTAGTTTTTGGGGAAATGTCCATATTGTTTTCCAAAAAGGCTGTTCCATTCGACATTCCCACCAACAGTGAATGAGAGCCCCTTTTCCCCGGCATCCCTGCCAGCACTGGTTGTTCTTGTTCTTTTGGATGTGCCAGTCTTTGTGGTGTGAGATGATACCTCATTGTTGTTTTGATTTGCATCTCCCTGATCATTAGTGATGATGAACATTTTTTCATACACCTTTTGGCTATTCGAATTTCTTCTTTGATGATGTTTTTGTTCATTTCTTCTCTCCTTTTTTTTGATGGGGTTGGCTGTTTTCTTCTTGTAGAGTTCTACCAGTGCCTGATATATCCTGTATATTAACCCCTTATCAGATGGGTATTGGGTGAATATTCTTTCACCATGCACATTCTGTGAACTATCTTTGTATCTTGGTCACTGTTTCTTTTGAGGTGCAGAAGCTTCTTAGTTTCATGTAGTCCCACATGTTTATGTTTGCTTCCAGTTGCTTTGTTAATGGTGTTTCACCTTTGAAGATGCCTTTAGCTTCAGCGTTGTGGAGGGTTTTGTCTTTGTCTTCTTCAGTGTACTTTATGGGTTCAGGTCTGATGTTGAGATCTTTAATCCATTTTGTACATGGTGTTAGAAGGAGGTCTAAGCTTATTTTTTTACATAAGCAGTTTTTTTAAAGTTGAGTCTTTGCAAGCATTTCTCGTACTGGTTTAGCTATTTTTGTTTAATTATTTGTTTAATTCCTCTCCTCTTCCCCCTTCCCCTCATGCTGTTGTTCTGATGACCGGGGCCTGCACAAACAGGCCTAACTGCCGTCTCGGTTTCAGCTGCGGTGCTTGCCAGCAGGCGTCTTAAGTCAATGCGATCAGATCAGGGCGAATGCTTGCAACTCAGCCACAGTGGAGGCTTGCACACCTTGAGTGTGGTGCTTCTTTACAAGTGTGCCCCACAGACACGTGCTATTCTGTGGGGCACACTTGTAGCTGGGCACACCAGCCTTGGTTGTGGTGCTCAGCAGGGCTGCACTCCCCAGCTGTGGTGTGCACCAGAGGCTGCACCTTTGTGGTCCCCCAGACTTGCCTGTGGCATTGGGGATGATAGGTCGCAAAGCTGCGAGAATAGTACTCAGTGTATGTGGGACACCTGGGGATTCGAACTCATGACCAGACACTTCGCAGAGCAGATGCTTGAAGCCTCTGTGCTATTTCTCTGGGCCCTCATAGTGGGTTCTGTGGAAGTTGGTTTTGTAAGAATGACTCCTCAAAAGTGAAATCCATGTCAAACATTGTTGGGAAGGGCTGCATATTTTATTACCGTTACATACACACAAATACACATACACACACTCACAAACTCGTATGATTTGGGGGCCATGCTCCGTTGTGCTCATATTTTACTCCTTACCCATGGATCAATCCTTGGGGACTCTATGTGGTGCTGGGGATCAAACCCAGGTAGGTTATGTGTAAATGCCTCACCTGCTGGGCCATCTCCGTGAGGCCACGTTAATATATTTAAAGCTCTGAAAACTTCCACAGTAGGGCCGGGAGGCAGCTCAAAGACTAGAGCACTTTGCTTGTGTTTTTGGACTTTGAGTTCCATCCCCAGCACCGCCGGGAGGGACTTTGGGCTCTGCCAGGTATTTGCCAGCCCCACAGCCCAACCCTAATCATCAAAAGCTAATACAGCAACAAACAAGCAGTAAGACAGTGTTTACTATTTTTTAAACTCCATTTCCTGACTTAATTTCTCACAGAATCCTCGTTTTGTAATAGACTATACCTGCAGCGGGTTTTGCAGATGCTGTTTTTGGGAAACACTAACCCCCACCTTGTGTCTTGTATTCCCCCTCCCATGGGTTTCTCTTAATGCAGTTCTTGCCAACGGTGCTGATAATTCCTTATCGCTGAACTCAGTAGATGCTTTTAAAGTCTTTTAAAACTTGACCTTTATGAATTTTAAGCGCCGCATCATCTCTCTGTCTTTGGATGCTTGGTTATCTCTTGACTTTGAACTTAGTCTCATGGTTTCTTCCTCCTCCTCTTCCTCTTTGGTCTTTTTGCGGTGCTCATTCTAGGCACTGAGTCCTCTGCTTTGCTGGCATGGCTAACTGACCCTACCGGGTTATTTCCCTTTCCTCCTTTCAAATGCTACAGAATTCTTAAAATGTGAATACTTTTCATCATGCCCTTTGCTCTGTCTCAAGTTTCCTTTTCTTTACATTATACATAATACATTTTTATGGAGTTAAAAATTTGTGGGGGGGCGGAGCGATAGCCCAGCGGGTAGGGCATTTGCCTTGCATGCTGCCAGCCCATGCCGGCTCGGGTTCGATCCCCGGCATCCCATATGGTCCCCTCGAGCACCGCCAGGAGTAATTCCTGAGTGCAAAGCCAGGAGAAACCCCTGAGCATTGCCGGGTGTGACCCAAAAAGCAAAAAATAAATAAATTAAAAAAATTGTGGGATTGAATTTAGCTTGATAAAATGATTTTGGGGGTTGTTTTTGATATTATCACACGGCCCATCAGCCTGAGAAGATTTGATTTTGAATACAACTGTCCTATGAATTTACTTAATAAGCCAAAGGGGAAAGATGACTTTTAGTGAGTCTGTTTTAGAATACATAATTGATCTTAACTTGACTATTGCTAATTAATAATTTTAGCTAGACTATTACCAATATCTGTTCATCTAAATAATTTGTAAAATTATTTTTAACCTAATATATACTTTTTTTCCTTTCTTTTTCTAGCTTGTGAAGCTTTGTATTGTGATGATTGATACAGGAAAAGCCTTTTGTGTTGCAAACAAACAGTTCATGAATGGGATCCGAGATCTGGCGCAGTATTCCAGTAAAGATGCCGTAGTCGAGGTTAGTATGACTGAAGCTACAGGTGGAGTGAGAAACGCAGCAAGGCGTTGGTGAGTGCGATCCGTGCACCTCCTTGAGGGTGAGAGTGGTCCTGAGGCGGACCATTGTGCCAGTCTACGTAGTCATGTTTTCTAGGGTTGGTAGAGGTTGGCGGTTTACTCAGCTGGTGAATATGTTGGTTTCTGGGTGACCTGATGCCTCTACCTGAGAGTCAGGGAGGAGCTTTAGGAGGAGTCCAACTGCACATCTGATGACCTTCATAGAAACGTTCTGGTCAGTTCCAGTTTGGGTTAGCTTAGGGCCCTTGCTCTGCTGTGTGGTATTACAATATTTCTTTCATCAGGATTAGTAACTGGTGAAGAAATAATACTTGATTGTTATTTCATCCACACATGCCTAGATGAGCAATATTGGCACACTTTGTCTTAACTAAGTCTTTATGTTTATATGGCTCGTTCCTATTAGCATAATGCTGTTGATAGGACAGAACTCTTTTTTCCTTTTTTCTCACTGCTATAAGGTTTTATGTTATTGCATGTAGTCATGATCTACTCTGTAAGGGCATATCAATGAGGTGGTGAAATTTGTTCTTGAAGTACATGTTATTTATGATGCTGTGTAACTTGATTTTTCTGTGAAATATAGAAGTAACGTTTTGTGGCCTATTTTAATAGTCTTAAATTATTTGATTTTCTTTCTCTTTCTGTTTTCCTTTCTCATAGACAAGTTTGACCAAATTTTCTGACAGCCTTCAAGAAATGATAAACTTTCACACAGTAAGTATCAGTACGTAGGAGTTAATGATCCTGGGTTAATATTTAATACTTCCTTTGAGTGGCAGTAATTTATGAAATTACTTAAGTAAAATTCAGTTCCTGATTTGCCAGCACCTTTTAGTTGGATGGATTTAAAATTGTGTGTGTGGCGAGAGAGAGAGGGAAGGGAAGGCGAGTAGGGGGAGGGAAATACAGGCATTTTATTTCATATTCTAATATCGGAAACTTAATATTGATGAAATATACAACTTATAAATGTTTTTTGTTAACTTTTTTCAATAAGTTGTATCTTTGTAAGCTTTTAAGCAGTTTGTTCAAGAATTATTATGAACAATTATAAAATTAACTTTTTAAAAAATACTTGCAAATGTGTTTCCTTTGTATGTGTTTAAAGGCCAAGAGCATTTATCTTAAAATATGAGGGATATATACTGATTTAGGAATGTTGGGGAATTTCCTTATAAATTCTGCAGTTTACTAAAAATTTATGGCTGATAAGCTTTATTTTTTCATATTATTTTTTATAAAGCCTAATATGTATGACTAATCATTCACTTGATCACTTGATCACTTGACATCCTGTTATTAGTCGATTTGCTCGAAGTGGGCGCCAGTAACATTTCCATTTGACTCTATCACGTGCCAGTGTAGCCCAATGGCATTTGGTTGCTTCAGGAATACGAAGAACCTCAGGATCTTGAAGAAGTCCTACCATCTTATAGGTGGGCGGCCACGTGATCTTTTGATGTCCCGTGGCATCCAGTCAGTAACTGTCATTTCCAAATTGCATTACATGTCCAGCCCATCTGATTTTCGATGCCTTGGCAAGCGAGACAGCGTCCCTGACTCTGGAACAGCGGCGGAGGTGGAACTCCGGATTCCTTCTTTCACTTGAGTGTGGCTTGATATTCCAAGCATAGCTCTTTCGATTCCTCTCTGGGAGACCCTAATAGCATTCTCATCCTGCTTTCGTAGGGCCCAGGTCTCTGAGGTGTATGTTAATGCAGGGAGAACGGTGGAGTTGAAGAGATGTGCCCAGAGCGGAGGTTCTTTGTCCTTTTAGCTATTTCTTCGATGCTCTTGAAGGCATTCCATGCTGCTCTCTTCCTCCTGCACAGCTCAGGTGCTAGGTCATTCATCATGTTGAGTTCTTGACTTAGGTACACATAACTGCTGCATTCAGAGATGTTTGTTCCATTGAGAGTGAATGGGGTCTCTGGTACTACATTTTTCATGAACATTGTTTTGTTGAGATTTGGCTGTAGACTTATTTCCACATTCTCGGTCAAAGTCAGCCAGCATTTGTGCAGCTTGGCTAATGTTTGGTGGCATTATTAGTCAGTCCAAACATGACTAATAATTATTACTTCAAAATTAGTTTACTCACAGCTATTTATAGGACGAGCATCAACTTTTTTTAAAAAAATAAAATTTGACAAATTTTGGTTCTTAAATAAACTTCTTAAAATTTTTTTTTGAGTGGTTAGGGATGAGTGTCAATGGTAGAATCTAGATATCACATGTATGAGGACATGGGTTTGATCCCAGCATCACAGATGAAACACATTTGTTTCAATTTATGTATCAAGAATGCAGTTATCAGAGAACTTTTTTAATGTCAAAATTTAACGGTACCAAGGTTACCATGTGTAGATATCGGTTTCAGAACCGGGTCAGCCACATGCAGGAGGAAAGGACAAGCACTTACCTGCTGACCCATCTTTTTTTTTCAGTGTGTATGTTAAAATTTATTTTGTAATCTTCAAAGTTTTTTTTTATAAGCCATTGTACTTTGATACTTTGAAACCTGAAAATTCAGGTTTGCTTGAAACCAGGTGTATAAATTGTTTCAAGAATGTAGGGGCTTTTTAAGTTAATGGCATGGTATTTGTGCATTTAGTTTCCTGAACTAATTTCAATCATGTTTTCTTTTTCCTTCCTAAAACCGAAAGCAAACATTGTAAAAATTGGATCATGGTAGAGGCTACTTAGATTGAGTTTAGGTTTAACTTATTAACTGTACCATTTTTTGATCCGTGTTTAGTTGCCTGTTTACTGTTCTGTAAAATAGGAATAATAAAATATACCATCCCTATATGTCAAGTTGCTGTAAGGAAAGAGAATTTGTGTAAGGAGATTCTGGGGGAATGATTTTTTTTTTCCTTCCTGTGTAGTCTGTCAGTTGGCCAGGAAATTCGGGGGAAATGGAGATGCTGAGGGTATTTCTGACACAAAGGTTTTAATATGGGGGATTGACTACAAAAAGTCAGAGATGTTGTGACCTGCTGATTAATAAATGTGGGAAGTAACCATTGTGCTTAGGGCCGGAGGAATCAAAGTGAAAGTGGCATCTTCCAGAGTTGCTCAAGCTCACTGTTGAGAATGGCGCCATTGTTAGCAAGCCAGGAAGCAGAAACATAACTTCTTTTTACTGCTCTAAAAGCCAACAAACTCTCCAACACTGCCCAGGGTCACTGATGCAATTGGAGTCGCTCACCGTTGCTTACTGATGACTTGGGCAAGGAAAGGAAGGCGCTTTTCTCTTGATCTCCTTTTTGCCTTGTTGTGGGGCAGGGACCCTCCCAACGGTGGTGGGAGCCACCGTGGCTGCAGGCCATGTGGTACCAGGGATCAACATTGGGCTCAAACCCAAGGTCCTGTGCAGAGGCTCATTTCTTTGAACTATTTCCCTGGCCCTTCATCTAACAGAGGCTCCCCTTGAGATCTTAACCTCTAGCCTCTCCGCCTGTGGTCAGTTTTATCATTCTTTGTACACATGTACTTGCCAATCATGTGTACATACATATGATGTGGTTCCCTAAATGCATGTATTTTTCCTGTCTGTTACTCCGCAGTATCTGTGAGTGCTTCAGCTTCAGCGGTTGGCACCTGGAAGAGCTCTTGGTAGGAGGGAGATGCTCGTGGCAGGGCAAAGCAGACAGAGATTATAAACTGACATAAACTCTCCAGTGTTTCTATAGTCATTAAACAACAGATTCCTTAAATGGGTGGCAGAGCACAGCAGCCAAGTATTTATGCTCTTTACGTCTTCCTGCTGTAGTCCTTGTATTTGCAGAAACTGTGCCTGAGAAACTGTAGGGTCTCTTTTATGCTGCAGAAACATACCTTCTTAAAAGAGGCAGGTAATCCCCGCTTGAGATCTGAAAGGTGTAGGTGGGTTAGCTTGTGCCTATTTGCTTCATTTTGTGCCTGTCTAGGAGACTCCGGCACTACACCTGGAAGTCTTTCTTACTGCTTTTGTGATTTCTTCCACACATTTCTTTGTTGCAGTTTCTAAAAGCCCTCTACTAAGATGTTGTGAGGCCTTGATTTACTTTTAAATTTTCTTTCTCTCCATAGATGCTTTGCTATCTTTATTGCCTCATGTTTTTTGTTTCTTTGTACCAAATACTGCTTGCTCGCTCTTTTTGCTCTATCTCTCTCTATCTAGCGCTCTATCTCTCTATCTCGCACTCTCTCAGAAGAGACTTAATTTCTACTTGAAACTGTATTCTTCTTGGCAAAAGCTTTCTTCCCTAATAACTCTGTATGCTTCTCTTTAGCTGGAATAGAATAAGGATGTCACATGCTCTGTTTATTGTAACATGCCAGTTGCTTGCATAATTATCTTCCTGGGAAAACTGTGTTATTAAGTTTACTTTCCTGCTCTGTAAGGTGAGCAGCTCTGTTAGGTGACTTAAATACAAAGATTGCAAGATCATAAATCTTTAAGCTTTCTTGTTTTGGGGCTCTACCTGGCGCTGTTCAGGACTTGCTCCTGGCAGTGCTCATCAGACCATGTGAGTGCCAGGGATTGAACCCAGGTTGGCAGTGTGCATGTTATCAATTACATCTGTTAATTCTGCTTTTTGAATGTGGCACCTTTTCTGTTGCCTTTGCTTTGGAAATCATAGTCTTTACAGACTGGTGTCCTGTGCAATTCTGAAGTTGTTTCCGGTATTCTGACTGTAGGTAGTTCTTGGTTGAGTAACCTTGTAAGTAGCTTCTTAATCTGATACTTCAACAGATTTATAAAGTTTGCAGAGTAAATGTTCTATGTGAAGTGGACATTTTGAGTGTGATTTTCTTGACACCATCTGCTTTATTAATAACTAAAGTAAAAATATTTAAGTCAAAGAAAAGAGAATTTTGGACTGTCTTCTTTGTTATGATATGATTTTAAACATTATTGAATGAAAAGGTTGTTGGTTATGGTGGGAAAACCACATCAATAAAGTTATTTTACAGAACCAGAGAGATGGTGCTGTGCGTCAGGCACCCACCTTGCATGTGGCTAACCCAGGTTTGATCACTGGCACCAATATGGTTCCCTAAACACCACCAAGAGAGATCCCTGAGCACACAGCCAGGACTGATCCCTGAGCACTGTCAGATGTGGCCCAATCCCAAACCTCAGTTATTTTACTATGGAGATAGTGTAATAGTTTTTATTATTGATTTATCACTTGTATCATTTATTTTTCCATTGTTCATCGATTTGCTTGAGTGGGCACCAGTAACATCTCCACATGTCCCTGTCATGTGCTAGTGTAGCCCAAGGGTATCTGCTCGCTCCAGGGACACGAAGAGCCTCAAACCATTCGTTCAGGCCATGGGAATGAGGTCTATAATTGTTACTGTTTTGGCATATCAAATACAACACGGGTAGCTTGCCAGGCTCTGCCATGTGGGTAATATATTCTCAGTAGTAGACTCTGATCTAGTGCATTTACTGATGAACTGTGCGACTGCGCACAACAGGGAGAGATTGGCTTTTCTTTTGGGTGGAGGTCTGATGAGCTGTGGAGTCTGGATGTTGAAAATGGAGGCCCTCATCATTTGGGGGTTCTTTGGGGGGTTCCTCTAGCTTCTTGTGAGGCTCTATGGGGATGGCGGGCCAGGGCTAGAACCCGCCTTCCCTCCCGGATGCCTCATGATCAGCTGAGCACAGGGAGAGGCGATAGCAACTCTGCCCCCGTCTATCTGGTTCAAGCATACCTGGGCTTGAAATAGGCTTTGCCGTGGGGGTGGGACTCTGGTCAGCAGGGCTTGAGATCGGCTTTTCTCTACTTGGTGATATAAAATCATGATGTTTTACTATCTATGATGTACTATTTATGGCTTTACTTATGATTTTGTGCATGGTAAGGTTGAGCCAGGCCTGGTAGCGCCCACAGGCTGTTCCTAGCTCTGCTCAGGAGTGGCCTCTGGTGGTGCTTGGGAACAGAGTCAGGGTTGTCTCATGTGACATAAGCACCGCACCTCCATCCTGTCTCTCCGGCCCCATTTATGGGCTCTTAAGATGTTTGAAAATTATAGTGAAGGATTATCAGATTAAGATGGAGGAAAAAGGAAGAAAATACTTTTAGTTCAACTGTTATTTTCAAGTGTGCTAGAAAAAAATAAAAGTTTCAAAAAATATTTTTGAATGTGAAAATCTACCGTCTCATTTAAGGGATTTAATTAAGAGCAAGTAACTCAATCTTCAGAAGTGTTTTTTAATAACTGAAATAAGAAACTTGAATTCTCAGGAGCAAGAATTTGGCTAATTAACACCCATAGCTAAAATTAGTAAATATCAAGGACTCCCACTCCACAAAAAACAAAACCCCAAAACCTCAAAATATTGCAGTAATGGTACCTCATAACAGATGACGATGATGCTAAGGAAATAACTATATATGCTTTTTTGAGAGGGATTACGAAAAACAAGAGCAAACTAATGGAATAAAATTGTGAAAAATATAAGTAAAACAAAGATGAAATATTGGTAATAGCAGACAGTGGGACTATAAAATAATTTTGGATGTTTCAGATGGCAGTGCCTGAGGGACCAGTATATAGTTTTGCCAAGATAATAATTATTGTATTCAAATAGGTAATAGAGCAAGTCATACAAGTAATATTAAAATATAGCTTCAGTGGTTATTAATTTCACAATGGTTTAACAAATGGTTTACCAACATTTATACTTATTTAAATCAGTATAAAAACATAAAGCTCAGTGTCTCTTCTTTTGACGGTAGATTACTAATTATCTTTGTTTAACAACCACTCCGAATTTCATGACTTAAGGTAACTGCCCGTGGACTGGATTTGGGGTTCAGCAATCAGTACTTGCCTTGCGCGTGTGAGGTTTTGAGTTGAATCCCCTGCATGGGAGTTTGAGGGAGAAAGGAATAAAATTTTATTCTGATTCGACTTGATTTCCTTTTTAATATATGTAAAATCTGTGAAGTTACCTTTGTAGTTCATGATATTTGAAACTTGTATCTTTCTCCCCACTCACTTTGGCGGCATGTTTACCAGTCGTATAGAGTTAATTTGGGGGGCTCGTTGATTGTTGTTGTTGTTCTTGATTTTGTTTTTTTAGTTTTTAGTTTTCTTTTTAGCACCTCAATGCTAATTTTTGCTTCCTCTCTTCTTACAAGTTTGGGCTTAGTAATTTGTGTTTTATATCATACAAAAAATTTTGTTTTGCCTCTGAAGAGAAATTGACAGATTTTAAAAACTAGAATGTATGGGACCGCGATAGTCCAGCGGGTAGGGCGTTTTGCCTTGCCTGTGGCCTTCCTGTGTCGGCCCGAGATCGATCCCCGGCATCCCATATGGTCCCCTGAGCACCGCCAGGAGTAATTCCTGAGTGCAGAGCCAGGAGAAACCCCCTGAGCACTGCGCGGTGTGACCCAAAAAAGCAAAAACAATAAATAAATAAATAAATAAATAAATAAATAAATAAATAAATAAATAAATAAATAAATAAGCAAATAAATAAGCAAATAAATAAGCAAATAAATAAATAAGCAAATAAATAAATAAAATAAAACTATCTAGAATGTATGCATGTCTATGCTGTGTGTGTGTGTGTGTGTGTTGCATATTTAGGAGAGAGCACAACTTTTATTAGCAGTGTTTCTGAGATGACTTTTTTAAAGATTAGGACAGAAGTTTTCATTTTGATTTCATTTTGTATTTTAAGTCAAATAGGTTTATTTAGATAAATGAGAGAGAAAAGGAGGAAAGAGGGAGCAGAAGTAGAGAGGGAGGGAGGACTTTAGGGCCAGAGTAGTTAGAGTGCGCATCTCGTGTTGAGGTGGGGACAAATTTCCAATGTAGAGAATGCACTCAGGAATTACTCCTGGCAGTGCTCAGAGGACCATATGGGATGCCAGGGATCGAACCCAGGTTGGCCGTGTGCAAGGAAAATGCCCTACCCACTGTACTATTTCTCGGCCCCCATAATTGAATTTTTAGAAAGAAGTTGAAATCAGTTTTAGTTTTCTAAACTGTATTTTTATGTAACATTTGATAATAAATAGGTATAAATTATGAATTAAACCATTGATGCAATATGACATTATAGAACTACCTGAAAATTATTTCTTTGTTTGCCCATATAATTGTTTGTTATATATTTTTTCTTGTAGATCCTATTTGACCAAACTCAGAGATCAATTAAGGCACAACTTCAGAACTTTGTTAAAGAGTAAGTCAGAGACAGCGAAGAGAAGCGGATCCTAGTTACTGATCACGCCTGGGCGCTGGCGTCTTGTCCGGCTGTAAATTACGGGAGATGTTGGCATTTCTGTTTGTTTTGCTTCAGGCCACATAGTTTGCAGTTTTTCATGAATTACTCTTCAATGCCTTCGAGTATTAAGTGTCTGAAATACACATCTGAGATTGTTAATGGAGTTAAATATTAATGTAAATAATGATCTCTCTTGCTTACATCAGACTCTGTTTTTTTTTTTTTTTTTTTTTTTTTGTTTGTTTGGGTCACACCTGGCATTGCTCAGGGTTTTTTCCTGGCTCTGCACTCAGGAATTACTCCCTGGCGGTGCTCAGGGGACCATATGGGATTCGGGATCGAACCCGGCAAACGCCCTACTCGCTGGACCATTGCTCCGGCCCCCAGACTCTGGTTTTCTCTCTGGCACCACATATGGTACCTGAGCACTGCCTAGAGTCACCCTTGAGTATGAGCCAGGTATGACCCCTGAGTATTACAGGGTGGGACCCCAAAATAAAAAAATTAAATGAAGTAAATATGAAGGTGGCTGGAATACTCTGTTATTATTCTTGTGACCCAGCTCAGCTTTTTTAAATAGCATGTGGACAAGTCTCCACATGTTACATACTTGGGAGACAAGATAACGGACTATATAAAAAGGTATGATGAGGTGCATATGCTTTTTCTACATAGAAACTGCTGTTTCCTTCTCATCACATCATTATTATACGTGATCGTGATGTAAAATGAAATAATATCTGAACTTTTGAGATATTAAAGCTCTTCATTTCTTCATTAATAATGATTTTTCTTAAGTTTTGAGACTATTATATAAAAAGTACAGATAAGGGGCCGGAGGCGATAGCCCAGCGGGTAGGGCATTTGCTTTGCACTTGGCCGGCCTATGCCGACCCAGGTTCAATCCCCGGCATCCCATATGGTCCCCTGAGCACCGCCAGGAGTGATTCCTGAGTGCAGAGCCAGGAGTAACCCCTGAACATTGCTGGGTGTGACCAAAAAGAAAAAAAAATAAAAGTACAGATAAATTGGGGGCCAGAGCGATAGCCCAGCGGGTAGCCTTGCACTTTCGGTCGGCCCCCTGCCGGCCCGGGTTTGATCCCCGGCATCCCATATGGTCCCCTGAGCACCGCCAGGAGTGATTCCTGAGTGCAGAGCCAGGAGTAACCCCTGAGCATTGCCGGGTGTGACCCAAAAAAGCAAAAAAAAAAAAAAGTACAGATAAATTGATGTGACATCATATTCAGAGTAAATGTAAATTATATCCAGAAACTGTTAGTGGTGTCTGATCTCATGAACACAATGGCGTTGCTGTTTTAGTTGTGAATTTGCTGTTTTTAGTCGGTGTGAATTTGCTGTACTACTGGTGATGTTTTGTGTGTCTTTATAAATTGCTCTAAAGGATACTAACATTCAGAACCCCTTGTTTCTACAAGGGGTTCTGAATGTTAGTATCACTTAAAATTATAAAACAACAAAACATCACCAGTGTGTGCATGAATATTTTCAGCTTTTAAAAATAGAGTTTAGTCCTTTCAGGCTGTCTTCTTCTTCTTCTTCTTCTTCTTCTTCTTCTTCTTCTTCTTCTTCTTCTTCTTCTTCTTCTTCTTCTTTCTTCTTCTCCTCCTCCTCCTCCTCCTCCTCCTCCTCCTCCTCCTCTCTCCTCCTCCTCCTCCTCCTCCTCCTCCTCCTCCTCCTTCTCCCTTCTCCCTTCTCCCTTCTCCTCCCTTCTCCTTCTCCTCCCTTCTCCTCCCTTCTCCTCCCTTCTCCTCCCTTCTCCTTTTTTTTTTTTTTTTTTTTTTTGGGTCATGCCCTGCAATGCTCAGGGGTTTCTCCTGGCTCTGCCCTCAGGAATTACTCCTGGCGGTGCTCGGGGGACCATATGGGATGCCAGGGGATTGAACCCGGGCTGGCATGGGCCGGCCGCGTGCAAGGCAAACGCCCTGCCACTGGGCTATCGCTCCGGCCCCTGACTTCATTATTTTCAAGTTCTTGTATTCAAGGTTCTTTTGCTTAGTTCCCTGAATAGGAAAAGTAATAATTTTTAAATTGTCATGTGTCATACTCCATTCAGTAGTGTATCAAGGGTTTCAGATTTTCAGACTATTGAGATAAATATCTTTTATTTTACGGGGAGGGGTGTCACACCCAGCAATGCTCAGGGGTTACTCCTGGCCCTGCACTCAGGAATTCCTCCTGGTAGTGCTCAGCGGACCCTGTGGGATACTGGGAATCACACCTGGGCTGGCTGCAATCAAGACAGATGCCCTCCCTGCTGTCCTTTCGCTCTGGCCCTGAAATGAGTATCTTTAACTAGTACAGCAATTCTTAAAAAACTGGGAGGGAGGGGTTTGGGTCACACCTGGCAGTGCCCAGGGGCTCCTTCTGGTTTGGGGCTTAGGAGCCCAGGTACTGTGAGGATTGAACCTGGGCCTCCCTGCATGCGGAGGAGTGCCCAGTTGAGTGCTTCTCAGCTCTGCAGCTCATGAGGATGCTCCAGGTGTGTGCAGGGCGTGGACATGTTTCCATATTTTAAGAACTTAATCGTGCCCTTGACTCAAACTCCATCAAGGAGCAAATGTTTCTTAAAATGTGGCCAGGGTGAGTCTTCAAAAATCCTTCAAGATTTCTTGAAGATTTCTAGAAATGTGTTGCAAGGATTAATACGTCATTTCTGAAAGAGGAGCCTGAGAATCCTGTTATTTTTGCAGTGCTGGGAACTTAATTGGGGGCCCAACATGCAGAACATGCTCTATCACTGGCGCCCGGCTCCAGCCCAGATAATGCATTTTTAGCAAGTTCCTTGTGGGGATCCTTTTGTATATTGTGGTGCGAATCACTTGGTTACATATGTACTGCCCTTAAATTTGTCTTCAGAAAAATAAATCCATTTTGTTCCTTACTTTTCTTTTATATTATGTATTATGTTACATATCAGTTATTAATATATGTTTTTTTATTACTAATTGGATCATTTTTTATTACTAATAAAAAATGTTATTTTTTATTAACAGATATGTTTTTATTACTAATTTTTTAAAAATTTTAAAAATTACTAATTTTTAAAAATTTTAATTTTTAAAAACAGATATGTTTTTTATTACTAATTGGATCATTTATTTTAACCTTAAATTTTATAGACTTAAGTAAAAAATGTTAACTGACTATATAGGCGATAGTGTATAACGGAGAAGAATGCATAATTTAATTGGAAGAGCTATTGAATGCCAAATGCATAGTGACTCTAATAAAGATAATAACATAAGAATTAAATACAGGTTTTTTTATTGTTATTTGTTTAAAAGTTTGTTTGATAAGTTTTGTTGCTTTCATTTTTTTAGAGATCTTAGAAAATTTAAAGATGCCAAGAAGCAATTTGAAAAAAGTCAGTGAAGAAAAGGAAAACGCACTAGTGAAAAACGCTCAGGTACAAAGAAACAGACAGCATGAAGTTGAAGAAGCCACCAACATTCTCACAGCAACAAGAAAGTGCTTCCGACACATAGCTCTGGACTACGTACTCCAGGTACACTTACATGTTTCAAAAACTGCTTATGTTCTGAGATATTACACTGAAAAAGTACTTTGCACTTACCATTAAAGTATGATCTTTGGAGAAGATTCTCACTTGTCTAAGTGGCTGTGTATACATTCACGAGTGTGTGACTCTGGTTTCTCATTTCCTTTTTTCATTTAAAATTCTACTTCCCTCCATTTTTGAATGTTATAAGAAGCATTTTTAATCATTGTACTTTATTCTATGGTGTTGCTCTGTCAATCACCAGCACTGTCAACCACCAGGCATTTATAGCATTTCCAGTTTGGGCAGGCAATTAGTAAGAATATGAGTTTTAAAATTATCAATAATAACATGCTTATATATAAATCTTTGGCCACATTTCCGATTGAGTCCTTTAAATAGATTCTTAGAGATACTTGCCAAATGAAAACTACTTCCAGAGACAGTGGTTTTCATAAGCGTGCTTGATGCTTATTCTAGATCTGCATTTGGTAGCTTGTATCTTCTGGTCCAATGTAGAATTGTAACTCGTAAAAGTAATAGCTTTCTAAAGAATTCCAGAGAAGTGCGACAGGATGGCTCGCTCTGTCCGTCCTCCTCGCTTAGGCACCGTATTCCCATGGTATCAGTGTACACGCCTTGGTTGGCTCTGGAGGGCAGTCGTAGGGATGCAGTTTGGAGGTCCACTGACTGCTTGAAGAGTGTACATTTCCTGCTCAAAATGTGCCGTGTGTGTGTGTGAGAGAGAGCAAGTTGGGACACTGTTACTGCAGTATGGAGTTTAAAGCCTAAAAGTCTTAGAGCATAGGGAATTATCTTGCTCCATTCTCATTTATTTTGAAAAGCAATAGTAGAATCCCAGAAGATTTTTGATTTAACAACAGTAACATTGTTTATTTAAAACACACAGTGGAGACTCAGGTGTGACCCAACAGCAAACGCTTTCTGAGACCCAGGGTTTGATCCCTGGCACCTCAAAACAATCGATCAAAAGGCCCCTGCAAGACACATAAGTAACTCTGTGCAGAGTAGTGATTAAATGCTCTGTAGCTTAAGGGTTTCTAGGCCAAGGACAGTGCACGTAAATTTCCTGCAGGTCTGAGGGAAAGTTGTTGCCAAGGACAGTGATTTCCATCACCAGTCCACAGGTGGAAAAAAGATGGAAAACCACTGACTTAGGTAACTTTGCAAAACAGTAGGAAAAGACAAATAATTTTCTTAGAACCTTTCTTGTTCAGTAAGGTACATTTCTTGGGTTGTTTGGGTTTTTTTTTTTTGTGTGTGTGTGCATGCCTCCCAAACAGTGCTCGGGGGCCTGGCGGCCACTCCCAGGACACTCAACTAGCTGGGCCCAGTGGTTCAGTGTGTGGCGGTGAGGGAGTGCTGCCAGTGCAAGTCCCGTGGGGCCACATCGGAGGGCTCGGGAGCTCTGTGGCCCCAGAGGTTATATGTGGGTCCCTGCACATGTGCAGCGTGCCCTCTTGACCATGGATCTATTTCCTTGGCCCCAGAGATAGTAGAATGTCTATAACCAGGGGTGAGGGAGAGAGAGAGAGAGAGAGGAGAGAGAGGGGGAGAGAGGGGAGAGAGGAGAGAAGGAGAGAGAGAGGGGGGAGAGAGTGGGGGAAGAGGGAGAGAAGGGAGAGAAGAGAGAGAGAGGGAGAGAGGGGAGGGGAGAGAGAGAGGAGAGAGAGAGGGAGAGAGGAGAGAGAGAGGTAGAGAGGGAGGGGAGAGAGGAGGGCGGGGAGAGAGAGGGGAAAGAGAAGAGAGAGAGGAGAGAGAGGGAGAGATAGAGTGGAGAGAGAGACAGAGAGAGGGAGAGAGAGAGGAGAGAGAGAGAGAGAGAGAATCCGGGGCTAGGGTGCCTTGCATGTGACCAGTCCCAGCTCCATCCCCCGCCACTGCTGAGCACTGCCAGGAATAACTTGTGAGTACCGCCAGGAGTAAGTACCAGGAAGCGCGAGCTGTGACCTTGCCCCTCCCCCAAAACTGAAAGAATTGTCAAGAATGAAGGGTACTCCATTTTTTAGTAAAAGGCTTCAAAATTGGTAGAATTGGTATCCAATTTACCAAGAATGGTCTCCTCTTACTCTTTTTTTTTTCTTTTGGGTCACACCCGGCGACATTCAGGGGTTATTCCTGGCTCTTTGCTCAGGAATTACTCCTGGTGGTGCTGGGGGACCATGTGGGATGCCAGGGATCGAACTTCGGGCTGGCTGCGGGCAAAGCAAATGCCCTTCCCGCTGTGCTATTGCTCTAGCCCGGTCCTCTTACTCTTATCGTCTTTGCTGTGCCTGATTTTTTTAATTAAACTTGATCTTAAATATATTATATCCGTATATATAAAATATATATATATAATATTTATATATATATAGGAAAAGCTTAGTACTATCCATAGTTTCAGGCATTCACTGAGGGTTCTTGGACCTGCTATACCTTTCCCCCTGGGCCTACTTTGGTCTGTACTTCCACATCCTGTTACGGAGCTCACACTCACCACTTCCTGAGGGTCACTGAATGCTTGGTTTGCTGTCTCGTTCCAGTGAATTCACTCATGCTGAAGTCAGTTATCGGATGTGTTTGTATTCTCAACCAACCTGCTCCACTGACATAGTAGAACACAGCTTCCTAAAGCTTATTTTTGTCTTGATTTATCAAAAATCACTTTTAGGTCATCATCTTAACTTCATCGTATTTTTTAAAATTTTGCCTTATCTCTTCGATTGCCCTTTTAGTCTCTTTAAGGTTCTGTCATTGGTCGTATTGTTTGCTTATTTTCATTTCTCTGATAACCTCATGCGTCCCTTTCTTGAATTACTGCCATGCATATAGACAATCTAGTCTGTGTTTTTATTTTTGAATAATCAGCCTTAATTATCAAATTCTTTAAAAATGTTTTTATTATGCCACCGTGAGATATACAGTTACAAAGATATTCATATTTGGGTTTCAGTCATACAGTGTTCCAGCACTGATCCCTCCACCAGTGCCCATTTCCCACCACCAATGTCCCTGATTCCCTTCCCCCTCCCCCAGCCTGCCTCTATGGCAGGCACTTTGCCTCTCTTCTCTCTCTCTCTCTCTCTCTGTCTCTCTATCTCTCTCTCTCTCTCTCTCTCTCTATCTTTTCTCTCTCTCTCTCTCTCTATCTCTATCCCTCTCCCCTTCTCTTACACATCGTGGCTTGCAATACATATATTTAGAGGTTATCATGTATATCCCTTTGCTATTCAATGCTCAGTTCTAGGCTGGTATTACAATTTCTAACAATTATTAGCACACTGTTCCCTTCTCTGTCTTACCTAAGCTCTGACTCCCATAAATGGATGGACATGGAAATGATCATAGTGAGTGAAATTAGCCAGAGGGAAAAGGATAGATATAGAATGTCTGTATATACTTGTGGTATATAAAAAAGAGACTCACAGACATGGGGCAGAGCTGCTACTGGCTCTCCCTGTGCCCAGCCGCTCACAAGGCGCCCAGGAGGGATGGCTGGTTCTAGCCCTGTCCCGCCACCCCAGCAGAGCCTTGCAACAAGCCAGATGACCCCACTCCATGAGGGCCTCCATTTGCCACATCCGGACTTCCCTCTCGTCAGAACTCCACCCAGCAGACCAGCCTATCACAGCCTGGTTCATCGAGATCTACCCTGCAGCAGTCTTTTTTTAAATCCAGCTCAGGAGTGCTGATCCAGAGACTCACAGACATGGGGCAGAGCTGCTACTGGCTCTCCCTGTGCCCAGCCGCCCACGAGGCGCCCAGGAGGGGATGGCGGTTCTAGCCCTGGCCCACCACTCCAGCAGAGCCTTGCAACAAGCCAGACGACCCCCCACTCCATGAGAGGGCCTCCATTTTCCACATCTGGACTTCCCTCTCATCAGAACTTCACCCAGCAGACCAGCCTATCACAGCCCAGCTCGCGCAGCCGGCCGCTGCGCGAGATGACTATAAGAGTATGCCACCCGCACGGCAGAGCCTGGCAAGCTACCCGTGTCGTATTTGATATGCCAAATACCAGTAACAATTTTAGACCTCATTCCCATGACCTGATGGGATGGTTTGAGGTTCTTTATGTTCCTGGAGCAAGCAGATGCCCTTGGGCTCTATTAGCATGAAACAGGACATATGGAGATGTTACTGGTGCCCGCTCGAGCCAATCGATAATGAACGGGAATACAGTGATACAATGATATAAAAAAGTAGTATGATACCGATATCCAAGGCTAGGCAAAACATGGATCAGGAGGTCTTGTCAATGAGTACAATCTATGTTCTGTTTTTAAGCTTGCTCATTTTTCTTGTGCCCAGAACAGAAATCTGGTTTCTTTTTAAATCTCTTCATTTTGTCCTTACTAAACTGAGTAGTATTATCCCCTTATTCAGCCGTAGAAGATCAAAACTGGAGGAATTATGTCAGATTTTCCCCCATATATTTGTCCTTTCTGATCTTTATTGCAAATAGCATTTGGTGTTAACAATTGGTGTTGACCAACCCTTTTTGTTTCTTGTCTAACATAGCAAGAAAATAAAATTGGTCATCCCTTGCCTTTCTTTACCAGCCTCATGTCCAGTTCGCTCTCCGTTCTGTGGTTTGAGATTCCTTTCTGGGAAACTTGAGCTAGTCTCACCGCTGCTTTTCTATGCTGCTGTAATATTACCGTGTATGTTGCAGTTAGAGCCCTTTCTCTGTTTGTGGTAATTATTTATTTATGTCTTCTCTTTTCCTAGATTGCATCTCTTTCCTAGTTCAGTGGTTAGAAATAGATAACTAATAAAACATCTTTTTAAAACAGTGAATGGCTTAACTTTTAAATTTTATTTTATTTTTCAAATGTTTGAGCCATACGTGATAACAGTTCGGCTACTCCCTGCCCTGTCTTTGGGGTGTCACCCCTGTAGTGCTTGGGGAGCATGTGGTTCTGGGGATTAAATCCTGGGTCCCCAGTTGCAAAGGATGTACCCTAGACCTTCACATACCCTTAACTTTGTTTTACTTGTGGGAAGGGATTCAGTTTAAATACTCTTTTTTTTCTTTTTTGGGTCACACCGGGCAATCCTCAGGGGCTTTTCCTGGCTCTGTACTCAGGAATTACTCCTGGCTATGCTCGGGGACCATATGGGATGCCATGCAAGGCAAACGCCCTACCCTCTGGCCTATTGCTCTGGCCCAAAATACTCATTTTTTGAAGAGCACGTATCAGTTGTTTATTTTCTTTGATTGTCATCCAAGATATTTGAATTTAGGAGCCCTCTGTCTCCTATTACAAGCTTGACTGATATTTGGGAGGAAGAGGGTGAGGGTTGGATCACACACAGCAGTGCTCAGGAAGATTCCAGACTCTGTTCAGGAGTGACCCCTGGTGGTGCTCAGCGGACCATGTGTCGTGCTGAGAATTCCTGCTAGGGTTAGCGGCCGTACAGGTGCATGCCAGCAGATGCCTTACATCAGTGCTATGTCTCCTGCTTTCAATGTTCTTAAAAGAGGTGGTACATCATCTTATTATATAGCTAGGGTTAGCGGCCGTACAGGTGCATGCCAGCAGATGCCTTACATAAGTGCTATGTCTCCTGCTTTCAATGTTCTTAAAAGAGGTGGTTCATCATCTTATTATATAGCTGGACCTTTGCTGGGACCTCTGATCATGAACAAGGAGTTTGTCCTAAGCACTGTAGCATCTGTGGTTTGAGCTCAGGGTTTTGAACTCAGGACCTTATGATTGCCAGGCAAGTGTCTTAACTCCCTGAATCATATTCAGGGCCCTGAATGATTTTCTCTTGTAAAAAACTTTATTTTTCCTCCTCTAAGCTGACATGAAACAGCAGAGAAAAATAAAATGTCAATGATCTAACCCAGTTTTGCAGGCACCCTACCTGTGATACTATTGCTTTGGCTCCAAAATATTAACAAATGGTTAGAGTTGGGAGAGAACCCCCACAGAAGAAAAAAATTCATAATTTTCTCTATCTTAGCCTAAAATGCTTATTTCAGAATAACTACTTGGGGTGCATTAACTTGTTTAGCAGTATGCAGTGCTTACAACATGCCCATTGAGGAACAGCTCCTACTGTCAGGGAGTTGACACAAAACTTCGGAAAGATAAATGGATAGGTGGATGGATGGATGGATGGATGGATGGATGGATGGATGGATGGATGGATGGATGGATGGATGGATGGATGGATGGATGGATGGATGGATGGATGGATGGATGGATGGATGGATGGATGGATGGATGGATGATATATAGACGGATAAACAGATAATTAGTAATAGGTGCTATGAGGAAAATATAGGATCCATGTGCTCTAGAGAGTGCATACGGGCTTACTTAAGGCCTTTGTAAGGGGGTAATATTTAAGCAGGGCATGATTTAGTAATATGGGCAGAAGTCATGACATGGAAACAGCATCATTGGTACTACTGAAAGCTTTGTGAGAGCTTCTCGGGTTGTGATTAGAGCCACAGGAAGGGGGAAGCAGTAGAGAACTGACAGGAGAGGTTGGCATGAGTCAGCCTCACAAAGGGCCATTAAGGTAGGAAGTTAGCGAGGTTTCACTAGAAGTAACTTGGTTGTATTTGCATGTTAAAAAAAAGACCACGCTTTGCTGTATGGAGGATGAACTGTAGAGTCAAGCACAGAAACAGAGTTCATTTACTATTGTAGCAGTCTAGAAGCTACTAGGAAACAACTCAGAAAGATATAAGGTGGTAGGTAATAATGGTAAAAGGGATAGGACTTTGTGTTAAGGATGTTAATTGGAGATTTTGATGATAATTAGATAAGGAAGGGAAAAGAGAAAGTTCTAAGAAATGCCAATGTCAGAGTTTCATCACTGCAATTTATAATCAAGGTTAGTTTTGGTTTTGCCTTTTTTGGGATCACCCTTGGTGTGGTGCTAAGGGATGACTCCTGGCTCTGCACTCAGGAATTACTCCTGGCGGTGCTCCGGGGAATCATATGGGATGCCGGGGATCAAACCCTGGTTGGCTGCATGCAAGGCGTTTGCCCTCCTCCTGCTGTGCTATCTCTCCTGCCCCTCATGATAGTTTTACTTTGAGTTAAAAAAAGAAAAAAAGGAGAGGGGCTGAAAAGACTGTTCAATGGGCTTTCCTGCATCAGTCCCACAGTGTGACCCCTAGTATCAGTTGGTCCCCTGAGCTCTGCCAGAAGTCACCCAAAGCACAGAGCTGGGAGTGACCCCGGCCACTGGCAGGTATGACCAAAACCAAACCCGAAACAAAGATTGTGACTTAGGAGTCTCATCAGCATATTTGTCTTAACTGCTTTTGTAAAAATCAAGTCAAAGGATGAGAAGCTTGAATTTTATTTTTTATTCTCTAAAAATGTGAGTAGATATACACATTCTGCAGTATTGTATTACAAATTAATTTTTTAAATAAAGCATCAGTGACTAACCAAGTGTATTTCCCCTCAGATTAATGTTCTTCAATCAAAAAGAAGGTCAGAAATCCTCAAATCAGTAAGACACTTATTGAAATGTTTTTAAGTACTTTAATATGAGCCTAATGTGTACATTTGGTTAAAGCTGCAGTATATTTATCTGCAATTCTGTATATGTGTAGATTGACATAAGTGTGTATATAAATATATTAATTCCAAGTGCCTGACTTACTTCCTTACTAACCTTTATTTGTACTTACTTGTTGCTTAAGCACTTTTCCCCTCTGCTTGTTATTTTTGTGTGTTGCTTATATTATTATGTGAGCCTCTTGCAGACATTTAAGTATCTGAGACTAAAACACGTGCAGATAGTACCAGGTGGAGAATTTTGCCACTGGAGTGTCAATCATAGTTCAGTTCTTTTGGTGTGCAGTTAGAAACCAGTGAAATGAATGAAATATGAGGATCAGCGATGGGGGGACGGAGCGTTTGTTTGTTTGTTTTAATTTTTTTCCTACCTTGATTTATCTCTGGTATGGCAGAGCCTGGCAAGCTACCTATGTTGTATTCAATATGCCAAGAACAGTAATGATGATGGACCGCATTCCCATGATCTGAATGAATGGTTTGAGGCTCTCGTGTTCCTGGAGCAAGCAGATGCTCTAGGGCTACACTGGCACAGGACAGGGACGAATGGAGATGTTACTGGTGCCCGCTCGAGCAAATCCATGAACGATGGGAAGACAAGTGAAGTGATAGAATTTGAGGCATTTAGCTTTCTACCTCTTTGTTTATAGCTCTCAGTTTACACCCTTGCTGTTGTTTTGTTTACACCTCTGTTGTTTATAACAATACGGAGAGAGGTATTATTTACACCTCTGTTATAACTCTCTACCACCAAAGTTCTAGTAATAGAGGCCAGAGCCATAGCACAGCTGGTAGGGTATTTGTCTTGCACGAGGCTGACCTGGATTTGTTCCCTGGCATCCTATATGGTTCCCCGAGCACCTCCAGGAGTAATTCCTGAGTGCAGAGTCAGGAGTGACCCCTGAGCATCATTGGGTGTGAGCCAAAAAGAAAAAAAAAGTTCTAGTTATATCTTACTACTGCAAAGAACCCCTCTATTCAGAGCCAGTTTAGCTTTCATTAAGTCTAGGAATAAATGTAGGATTTTTTGGTCTTTTTTTTTTGTCAATTTATTTGCTTTATTCATATTCTACATATGAGTGAAATCATCTAATAATTGTCTTTCATTTCTTTCCTCTTTTTTGCTTAGTGTAACAATCTCAAGATCGATTCATTATATTCAGAAGGGCACATTTTCTAGTTCAAAGGCAGAATAGTGTTCCTGAAAGAGAGACAGAGAGAGAATAGAGGTGGACATATCACCCATTTTTTCTTAATTCTAACAAGGAAGTAGAAAGGTGGTAATAATGGATGTTGCACTCTCATATTTTGTGAATCTTAGAAATATTTCTACTCTGAATTTGTTCACAGTTTCTCTGAAGTCGTGGGCATAAATTGCTTTTTACCCTAGCTTCATTTGATTTCCTCCTAAATTGTGGGCCTGTCTGTCCGCCTGTCTGTCTGTCCGCCTGTCCGTCCGTCCTTCCGTCTGTCTGTCTGTCTCTTTTTTCCCTGGCTGCACCCAGCAGACTCCGGCTTCTCTCAACACATTGCGTGGGTGGGATCCAACCCTGACAGCCTCCTGCAAAGCAAGCACAGCAGCCTTTCCAGCTAGTCTCCCACCACCTCAAATTTGCATTTCTTTAATACAAATGAGTTTTTAAAAACTTTCTTTTTTCACATTTTTTGGCCACTGTGTTCTCAATTTATATCTTTTATCTCTTTTCTTATAAACACTCGTCTTTTTCATACTGATTTGTATTAAGACCATTAATTGTTTTTGTCATGTGTGTGTTTTTCCCTAGCTTATCTTTTATTAGTCTTAAAAGACTAATGATCTTGAGGGGGAGCGTCCCAAGCGCTCAGAACCCTCCAGGCTCTCTGGTGGAACTCAGCCAGCCGGGCTTGTGCTGCCCTCCTGCAGCTCGTCACAGCAGTCCTGGGGTCACCAGGCTGCACTGGGGCCCTGTGGTGCTCACCGTGGAGCCACATCCAGGAATTCCCTGCATGGGCATGCAGGGAGTGTGTCCCCTGACCCCTGCGCTATTTCCCTGGCTCTGTCATTATTATTTTCATATACTTATTGTACTCTGACCACAGGCATGTTTGACAGTTAATCTAATCCTTCCCGCTTGAATACAATTGCTTTTTCAAATTATAGCCACAAAGATTCATCAACTGTTACCTAATTCTAGATTATACCCCTTTTTATTTTTAGGCATAAGAAAAATATTTTAGGCATAAGATATAAAAAATAAAAAATAACATGCATCGAAGGTTAGGGAGACCTTTTGAGAGTAAAAAGATCTAATTCCAGAATATTTAGTGAGATTTGTTCTTTTCTATTTATATTCTTGGTTCATTGGTTTTTCTTTGAAACAAATTCTCTTTTTAAAAAGTTCTTCAGTATTAAGCACCTTTTTGATTGTTTTAGATTTCAAAAAATTAAACAGATGCCTCTTGCTGCGAAAAATAGCAGAAATCTTGGTAGAATCTTTCAGTACTGTAATTTCATAATTTCTAATTTAATTTATTCTTATGTGAAATAAAAAATAAGGTGATTTTTCTTCCTCCATGTGATTTAGTAAGCTATGAAAATTTTAAAAAAGTCTCAACCTATTAACCACATTTTTGATTTTTGGAAGAAATATTAAGGAAACTTCATATTTCCCTTTATAATACTTTTGGTCTCTTATTTGCAAGTTCATGTTTTGCCAAAATATTGAAAAGTTATGATAATCTAAATGGAGTCTAACCAGGGGCTGGCGCCATAGTCCATCAGGGAGGGCGCTTGCTTTGCATGTGGCTGACCCGGATTCGATCCCTGGCGTCCTGTATGGTCCTCCGAGCCCAGCCAGAAGTAATTCCTGATCACAGAGCCTGGAGTAGCCCCTGAGCATCGCTGGGTGTGACCCAGAAAGGGGATAAATAAATAAACAAATGAATAAATAAATAAGTAAATAGATTGAGTCTAGCCCAGCTTTTTTTTTCTACTGGAAGCCATCTGGCCTGCTTGTCGACCCCAGGCCTTCCAAGGGAACATAGGTGAACATTGCATAAATGGGAGGGGATGCACGTGCAGGACTCAGGCCCACTGCTAAGACCACCAAGCCATAGGAGGGGGCTCCGGCTAGGAAGGGCCACTGCTGGGAAACGCTGGTCTGAACAGCTAGACTTGGCATCATTAAACGTTTGAACCACTTGGAAATTTCCTTTAAATGAAATATATTCTCATGTTTATAAATATGTTTTCAATGCTCTGTTAAGAATAGTGATTTTTAGTTTAATTTTAAATGATCTGTCATTTGGGCCACTGAGGAATAATTTGTATACATTAGATAGATTTGGGATTTTAAAGAAAATTGTCTTTGAGCTCAGAATTGATTTTAAGACCTGATCTATTTTTCCCTCTTATTAGATGTTATCCTTTATGTATGCCCATTTGGCCTTCTTCCATCAAGGATATGATCTGTTTAGTGAACTTGGGCCCTATATGAAGGATCTTGGTGCACAGGTAATGTTCTACTCGGTTTTCTTTGCTGGCCTTGTTTTGCTTGTTCTGTGGAGTGGGGGCGGGCAGTGGGATTGAGCCCAGAACCTCACACATGCAAGCTGTGTGCTCTGCCTCCCCGTGCCTCTGGTTTCTACACTCCCTGCTGGTTTTTCTTTTGACTGTCATAGCCATGTAACAGGTGAGAGTTGAGGGGCCGCGTGGGAGAAGCTGAACGACAGTGGGTAGGTGAAGATGAAGTACGTAGAGATCCAGGGGAAAGCGGCAAGAAGTGCTGACATGATGCGGTGGTAGCTAGAGAGGGTGTATGGGGCAGAGGAGGGATTTTATTTAAAACCATTTTTATTTGGTATGATTTGTGCAAATTTGAAAACACAGATGAGAACAGAAGAATCTCCCACACCTCCACAGTGTTGAAGAAATGGTTTTTGTTTCAGCGTAATGCCCCACCGAGGTTGGGGGATTTCCCTGGCGCCGTAGTAGCAGTGGTGAGGCCCTGCACAGCAGGAGACTTGAGTCCTAGTTAGCTGGGTGGAAAGCAGGGAGAAGGCCGTCCTTGGCTCTGCAGTGCTGGTGTGGAAGGCACCTGTGTCCACCTGTGTCCAGGCTTATCAGCGCGAGTCTGAATCTTGGGACCTGCCTTGTACTGCCCTTCTTTCTGAGTGTGAGGATTTACGTGCCATTCCATTCCAAAGTATAATGGTTGTTAGTCGCTCATCTGGTATGAGAAACTATTGAGGACATGGTTTCCTGTGGGGAAAGGCTGAGGTGCCCTGCACAAAATCTGGGAGCAAGATCAGGGATCCCCTTCTGTCCCAGGGGATGCGGCGGTGGACGGAGAAAGACACAAGAATCTGGTGAAGTTTCAAAATGCTTTACTTCCACAGGTTCAGGCATACGAATCAGCAGTAGGAAAAACCCCAAACTTATGGTTCCTAGCTGGGCCCTGGCCACGTGTAGGCCAAGATGGCAGCCACCATGTGTTAAGGCCCTGTAGAGAGGAGACAGTGAAGAGAGGCCAGCAGGAAAAGGGAAAAGAGAGAGCAAGTGACCTGCCAAAAGCGAGGGCGAGGAAGGAAGCAAGTTAGTTTTATATCCCTGTAACCCAGACCTCCCACTACTGTGGGAAGCCATCAGGGTCAAATGCCCTCAGGTAATTTCTCCCGGGACCTCACCTAGGCCCTTTGAGACGTTAATGTTGCCGAGCCAAGATCTGCCTAGGAAAAGCCTTTGCAGGGTAGAGAGGAGTTTCTGAAGTGAACTGTATCTCAGAATACAAAGGCGTACATCTGTCCCAAAGACTATACTAATGCCAATTAAATATTTCTCCAAGCCTTCACAAGTCTCGTCTTTGCTTTATGGTTGTTTTGAATATTAGCTTTGAATTATTAGAGAGCCATGCTTGCTTGGCGGCAAACAGTATTTCTCTCTGGTCTAATTACTTAGAGATCCAACGTGGCCAGGCCAATATACCAGTAAGATCTAGCTAGTCCCATGATGATTATGGCAGCATGAGAGAATAGTTGTATCAGCCAGTTAGAATACATGGTCAGATAAACTGCCACATTCAAACTGTCCTCCTCCGATCCACAAAGTGACCTGCAGGAGGCAACTCCAGGCCAGATGCAGAGGCTCTGGGCAGGTGTACTGCACCAGTTTCCTAGTACAGAATCTTTTGGCATTACCTTGAACATCAGTGTTCTGTGTTTTGAAGGCGTTTGTTTTAGATCCTAAAGTCATATAGATCCAGTATTTCATAATAGTGATAGTTCTCTTTCAGTGTTTTTTCCTCCTTTACTTCTTTGCTACTATGTCGTGATACTAAGATTCTGTGGTCAGGTTATTCTCCCGCAGAAGCATCCTTTCCCTCGTGAATCAGGGCTGGGACAGTTTTGTCCCCGTGTCTTTCCTTCTGTTCTGATGACTCGGGCACTGCACGCTTGGTAGCCATGTTTGCTGGCACCACCCTTTGGTTGTGCGTGCCCACCGTGGTGCTCGCTGGGCTCACACTCTTCCGCTCTGGCAGTGTTCCCACGACTACTGCCCGCACACTCCTCAGTGTGGTGCCGAGACTTGGCTCACTTGGTTGTGGCTCTGGGGGTCGCGGTGTGGGCAGTTCCCGACGCTGTCCTGTGGGATTCTCGGGGCTGTCCTGTGGTTCGGCTGAACCTGCCCTTCCCCGACGCTGTCCTGTGGGATTCTAGGGGCTGAACCTGCCCTTCCCGACGCTGTCCTGTGGGATTCTAGGGGCTGAACCTGCCCTACTTCACACCTACCCCCGAGAGACCCCAGACCTCAAGTAGAGAATAGCAGTTTGTTGTTGTTGTTGTTTTGGGCCACACCTGATGATGCTCGGGGTCGCTCCTGGCTCTGCACTCAGGAATCACTCCTGGCAATGCTCGGGGGCCATATTGGGTGCTGGGGATTCAACTTGGGTCATTCCTTCAAGGCTGACACTCTACCTTCAGTACTGTCTCTCCAGTCCAACCATTTTTTGTTTTGTTTTTGAGTTTTTGGTTCATACCTGGAGTTTCTCAGGGCTCTGTGCTCAGGGATTACCCCCAGTGGGTTCGTGGGATGCTGAGGATCAATCCCAGGCCAGCCCTACTAACTCCTGGAAGAGCATTTACAAATTGTTTTAAAATGTTTTCTGATTTGGGGGTGGTCACACCTGATACTCTCTGCAGCTACTCTCTGCTCAGGGAATACTCCGGCGGACCTGGGGGAGCTTGTGGTTCCAGGGGTGGAACCTGGGTGCTCAAAAGCCCGTGCTCACCCCAGTGTGCTCTCTCTAGCCCAGGAGGATTTTTATTTTAAAGAAAATGCTTATAGGGCGCAAGAGGGCCCTCGGGGCCCTGGGCCCTTTCTGTTGACTCCTGACCTTGGGCATCACAGTTTGGTGCTAGGGCAGTGCAGCGCTGGCTTTGAGCTCAGAGCCTTGCTCACGAGCCAGCTCTGTGTCCCTGCCCTCCAGTTTTCTTTCTTTCTTTCTTTTTAAATTATTCCACCGTGAGATATACAATTACAAAGATGTTCATAATTGGGTCTCTGTCATAGTGTTCCAGCACCCGTCCCTCCACCAGTGCCCCATTCCCATAACCCTCCCACCCACTTGCAGCCTGCCTCTATAACAGGCCCCTTTTCTTTCTCTCTCCATCTCTGTCTCTGTATTTCTCTCTCTCTCTCTTCTCTTACACATTGTGGCTTGCCCTACAGATATTTACGGTTTCAGTTTTTCTTTTTTAAAGCATGTTAACAAAGTCCAGCTAGCTCAGTTGGTGAGGCGGTATTTGGACAGTATCATGCTTAATATTTTTTCATGTTCCAGTTGATATTTACGTTTCCATTTGCTCCTGGTACATATCTTAATCAGTAGACCTGAAGATGATACAGTATCTCGTGGTCTAGATAGACCCACATAATGGAGTGTTTTATAAACCAACTATTGGTTATTCCAGCAAAGAGGAGTTCTGGAAGCCAGGGCATTTATCATGATACCGGGATCAGATACTTCTCTTCTGGTGGGAAGTCATTGTTTCTGGTTGAAGAAACAGAAAGAAATGGGCTATGGTTTTTGCAAGTGTTTTTAAAAACACTGTAGGGGGCTGGTGCAAAGAACCAGCATGCGTACTGTGCTTATTGGCTCCACACGAATCATTCCAGCCACTGCCTTCTGGGTGTGGCCCCAAAATATAAAACAAAACAGCAAAGAACAGAAAACAGCCCTTAAAATGCTGATTTAAAAAAAAGTGCACAGAATATATAAATGTTTTCTGTTGATTGTTAGTATTTAATTATCTTTCTTCTTTACTTATAGATTTGATAACATTGGCTTGAAAACCTGGAAGCAGCTTGAGCCATAGGAAGTATCTGTGATACTGAACCCAAGAGAATTAGCCGCAAAAAAAAAAAACCCCAACAAAACCCTAACGAGACAACGCACTAATTTCACTTCTTTCTGCCTTTGACGGGAATGCCCTGATTTACTGATTTAAGATTGTTTTCCTTATTCAAGGAGCAGGCATGTTTGACCGCCATGTCCTTGGCTAGGCCACCTGTCAAATAGGCTCGGCACAGGGGTTGTTCTTGGAAAGCTTCTCCCTAGAGAAATCAAAGACTTCCCCAAAGAAAATTTGATAGCAGGGATAGAAAAAAGAACTCCGACTTTGAAATTGCCAAATGCTGTTTATTTGTTTGTTTGTTTGTTTAAGCCAGTTCAGCTCTGCTTGGGGGCTGCTCCTGGTGGTGCTCAGGGGTCCAGTGCCAGGCATCCAGTCCAGGACACCAGCCATGCCAGGGCCCAAAACATGCTTTGTGTGTGTGCAGCCCATTGGCCTATCGTTCGGGACTCTCAGAACGCCTCTTAAGTATCAGCGAACTTTTATATTGGGAATATGATTTAAATTACAATCGTGACGGACTGGGCGATAGTACAGCAGGTAGGGCGTTTGCCTTGCACACAACACCCCCGGTTTGTTTCCTGGCATCCATGGACCCTGAGCACCGCCAGGAGTAGTTCCTGAGTGCAGAGCCAGAGTAACCCCCGAGGATCACCAGATGTGACCCAGAAAGGAAAGGGGAAACACACAATTGTGCCCTTTATTTTCTTTGATTTTTAAGTCTGTGTTGTTTTATTTTTCTCTGCTCTAGTTGGATCGACTAGTTGTGGATGCAGCAAAGGAAAAAAGAGAGATGGAGCAGAAACATTCCACCATCCAGCAAAAGGTGCCTGTGAATACTTAAGAAAACATAAACTTGTTTAAGTTGAACTCCCATTCTGTACAATTGTTGGTCCTTCATCTCAGTAGGATAACTTTATGTTGGGACGAACCCTTTGAATTGTTTTCAATAACTAAATTTTGTAGATAGACTCTTTTTTTGGGGGTGGAAAATAAAAATGTTTTTCCAATGTTCATGCATGTATCTTATAAGTTGACAAATGTTTTACAATCATACTCTCTAACTTATTTATAAAAATGGGACCTGTCAGAGCCTTAACTAATTGAAAGCAGCCATCAGGTAGAATATAGACGAGCTTTGCTGTTTAATGGAATAACAAATGACCGAAAGGCAACAGAATCCAAGAATTGGTCTGTAAAAGTGAACTTGGCCATGCGAGGGACTTAGGGACAGGGTGTTGTGGGGCTGAGAGACACTCTGGCAGAGGTGTGGCGCTGGGCCATGTGAATGTGGTCGGTTGCCACTCGCCCAGGCACAGGGTGTGAGAGAGAAAGACCAGGCGGAGTGGGGAGATGGTGTTTGTTATCATACACCTTACAGGGAAGGTCTGATGTGAGAGTGAAGTTTCACTTGTGTTTCTTGCTAATTTGTCTAAGCCAAGCTAATAATTGGGAATTATGCTTTTTTTTTGGGGGGGTCACACCTGGCGATGCTCAGGGGTTTCTCCTGGCTCTGCACTCAGGAATTACTCCTGGCGGTGCTCGGGGACCATATGGGATGACAGGGGATCAAACCCGGGCCGGCATGGACCGGCGTGCAAGGCAAATGCCCTACTGCTGGGGTATCGCTCCGGCCCGGAATTACGCTTTTTATTTTATTTTATTTTATTTTATTTTATTTTATTTTATTTTATTTTATTTTTATTTTTTGCTTTTTTTGGGTCACACCGGCAATGCTCAGGGGTTACTCCTGGCTCTACACTCAGGAATTACTCCTGGCGGTGCTCGGGGTCATATGGGATGCCGGGATCGAACCGGGTGAGCCTTGTGCAAGGCATTGGCCTCCCCTGCTGTACTATCGCTCCGGCCCATGGATTCTTACGCTATATAGCTAGTTTTCATTTCCGGCAAAAGCTTTGGATATGACATACCTGTTATTCAACCTAATAATATTTTATCTCATAGTGAGATTGTGTGTGTGGGGGAGAGGGAGAATTTGAATTAGGTTTTGTTTGTGTATTTGGTTTTGTTTTTTGATTTTTTAGGGGCTATTCTTAGCCCCCAAAATTCAGGGGTCACTCCTGATGGTGCTTGGGAGACCATGCGGTGCCAGGCGTCAAACCCCAGTTTCCTGAGGGCAGAGCATGTGCTCAGCCCTTGGAGGCGTCTCCCAGCCCAAGAGGTTTGTTTTTTTTTAATGAATGGGGTGGGGGCTTTCCATGTAGTGGCCCGTTGGTGGTTCTCGGCCAACTGGCCTGAGGGTTCAATGCAGGGACTTGGAAATGTGAGGTTGTCCGGACCTCTGCGAAGTACTGGGGATGCCTGGGCCACTGCAGTGCTGGGCAGAGCCCAGGATTCTCCATAGTGATGCGGTATGTGACAAGAGCCCTCTTGCGGTGCTTTAAGAATGCCCGTTTTTGTGGTGCTGAGCAGTCCTACCAGCTTTTATTATGATTTAGTTAGGATTTGAAGTTCCAATAAATTAGAAACCTAACATAGGAGTTGTCAGTAGAGACAGCTGAGAGTGAGATCTATGTCAGAAGTTAGAAAAAAAATTCTCTTTGGTGGTGGATCATTAATGTTTAGAAGCCTTACTTAAATATTACCAGATTTTCTTTAATTGATCACTTCACGTTTTAGTCATTGGTGAATCACTACATATTTTATTTTGTTCAAGGTTGGGATCACTTTTGGTTGTTTGGCTTGTTTTAATGATACTATCCTACAATGATGGTTGAAATTGGACTAATGCTAATTAAAATCAGAGACTGTGATATTTGTAGAAATGTTAATATTTGCTTAAATTGCTTGCTATTTAGTATTTTGCATCTTTACTCTCTCTCTACCTATTATACATATGGCTCAGTGTTGTACCAGATGTCAAAAACTGGTAGATTATTATGTCTAAAATAAACTTACTGGATTCCAAATTGTCAGTTACTATTTGCTTTCAAGGAAAATCATGCTATTTTTGCTTATTGTGAATACTTTTTTTTCCCCTCTCCACCCTTAAATGCTGACGCAAGGCTGCATTACAGGTAAAAAACAAGAGAAAGAGAGAGATCCAGTCAACTGAAAATTAAGGGGAAATTTGTTCAATGTAATTGTTTATATTTTTTAAGAATTGAAATTGAACCATTGAAGAAACAGTGCTGCCGTGTGCGTTCTTGTCCGTCTTTGTGTCCTGTGTTCCTGCTTGCTGGCCTGTGAAAAAGCCTCCGAGTAAAGCTAGTAGGTCAGAGCGTGCGTGTGGGTCCAGTTTTAGCAGATGATGCTAAGTTACTTTTCAGAATTCTCTGCGTGAGAGTCGCTATTGCCCCTGGCTGCCTCAGTGCATTGTGAGAGTTTTTTTTTTTTTTTTTTTGCCAATTTGGCGGGTAGATGCTGAAATTTCCTCGTGGTTTTTCTCTGTGTGTTAGTCACTAATGTCCTCCAGTGCATCCTCTATGTGGCGTGTGTCGGCATCCTGTTTGTGAAATGTCTAGTAGCCCGCTGAATTGTACACCGTGATCTGTCAGCCACTTTCTTCAGATATTCTGAAAATAAGCCTCCTTTTGTAATATGTGTGTTTTTCATTTTCAGCTTTGTACTAAGAAGTCTCTTATCTTTGGTAGTTTTTGCATCTTGTTGAATAAATCCTTCCCAGCCCCAAATCTTAAACATACATCATCTGTGTAATCAGCTAAGTGTTTGTAATTCGCCTTTCAGGGGTAGAGAGATTGAACAGGCTGCTTCAATGCTTGCTCTGCATAGAGTCAAGCTACAGCTCCTCCTGGTTCCCTGAGCCTGGTCAGGTGTGGTCTCCTAATAGTAACAGAAGAAAAGAGTGATTTTACTTTACTTTTTTAAGTCTTTAGTTCCTTTGTAATTGGTGTGTCGTGTGCCTTGGGGGTATGGAGATCAGTAGACTTTTAGCTGCACTTTGGTAGCGAGTTCATCCAGAATGAGCTGCTAAGCAATTTGTCCTTCCCTATCTATACCTCTACTTCTGCATAGGTGTTGGGAAATAGATGTGGTTTGTTTAAGGCTCTATTCTGATTCAAGAGTACTCAGCATTCTTTTTTGGGGGACAGGTGGTATTAGGCCACCCCAGCAGTGCTCAGGGCTAACTCCTGGCTCTGCAGTCAGGGATCACTCCTGAAGCCTTGGGGAACCACATGGTGTACCAGGGACAAACCCAGGCCCGCCTGTGCCCTGCAAAGCTCCCTGCGTGCTGTGCTGTCTTGGCGCCCCCTCTGCTGTCTCAAGCATTTTAGCTGTATTGTATGTTACATTGCTTACAAAACAAAACTTTCCTTTTTGTTGTTGTTGTTCTGTCATTTTTGTACAATGTATAAACCTTTTTCTATTTTGTTTCTCTGGGTTTTTGTCGGGGCTAGGGGACACCCGACTATTCTCAGGGCCTCATCCTGCCCCTATGCTCTGGGATCATGCATGCTGGGCTGGGGGGCACCAAAATGAAAAATATGTGTCTAATCTTTAAAAAAAGTCGCTGCAAGCCAACATAATTGACCTCACCAATTGGGAACAGCTATGACCGGTGGTTGGTAAAGCACAGCTCGGGGAAACTCATGTGGCCGATGCCACACCAGGCAGTTATCAGCATTCCCTTCTTCATCTCCACATCAGCCGTGCCATTGAATGACCCTACAGAAAAGAGGAATGAGCTTCAGGGGTTGCCCGGTGTCACAGGGAAGAAGCAGTGGGAGTTTGACTGGAGATTGAGGACAGACCCTCCACCGCCATCACCGGCTAGGTGACCTGAGCCGCAGACGTGCAGGGCATCCCGTACGGAGTCCGGATGCCTGTGCCTTCCCCAGGCGTAGGAGAATACTCTCCACCCGGCATCCTGCCACTCAGCGCCATCCCTCCTGTGCATGTGGAGAGAGAAGGTCCCTGGGCCATCACTTGCTGCTAAAGCCAGGGATGATTTTTTGTTTTTATTTTGTGGGAAAGGGTAGGGAAATGAAGTTTTTGCTGGGGAGAGTAGACAATCAGTGTCTTCTTTTTCTTTGACCATGAATTGGAAATTCTCAGGGGGAAATGTATTAAAAGGCACAAGAAAAAGTTCCTTGGACTGGAGCAACAACACACGTAGGGCGTTTGCCTCGCATATGGCTGAGCTGGGTTTGGCCCTCGGTATCCCGGACGGTCTCCTGAGCACCGCCAGGAGTAACCCTTGCCATCGCTGGGTGCCACCCCCAAAGCCGGAAGAAACAAAGTCCTGTGGTGTTGAATTCCTGCGCATGGAAAGAGACCACCACAGTAATTTCTTCACCCTCCACGACTTCTCCACATGGAGGCGCTCTCCTTCTCTCCTTAGGAAGGAATTGCCCAGTTTTCATTTAAATTTCAGAAAATTTCCAGGTTTCTCTGTAATGGGAATTTTGGATCTCTCAATCAGCGTGGAGGAGAATTGAAACCATAAGCCTGAAACATTTCTCATGTAATTGTCTTGTTGGGGGCGACATGGGCGGTCGCTGGGCTCCTCTGGTTTCCGGCGGGGAAGCCCCAGGTGGTGCCGGGGCTCTGAGTGTGCTCAGCTGGTGCCTTAGCCACGCTACTGCCCCCAGAGCCAGCTTTGAGCAATTTTTCTCTTGTCCTTCACAAAATTTTATAATCTACTTCTCTGCTGTGATATTTTGCAAATGTTACCTGTTTAAAACTAATTTTCTTAGTGCTTACTTTTATTATGTATTAGAATAAAATTAATTTTCCTGTGTCTGGTTGTATGACCAGTGAGTCTTGTTAAGCAATATTCAGCTTCCGTTTAGTTCATCTTTTCATTCTGGATGTTCTGTCCGCGGTAATAATGGGCAAATTGTTTCTTCCTTTCTTAGCTTTTTCCTTTCGTTTGCTGTTATACTGGATAGTACTTCCAGCTAATTGTAATTGAAGTTGTACTAATTGTCGGTTTTTTTTTTCTCCTTTGCTATGCTTGCAGTTTCAGAGTTAACCTTCCTGTGGCCTTCTATTCTCTGTCCCCCCTAGCTTCCGGTCCCCTGGTGAAAGACAGTTTCCGAGCTCTGATGACCTCTGTGGCCTCCAGTTTCCCCAGTCTTTTGCCTCCGAGTTTTCCTCCTCCAAGCACCAACTCATCCATATTTAAACCCTGATATTCTTTATTTTCTCCAACATAAGACGTAGTTATTTTTATAAAAACGTGGCTTTGGTGGGCTTTAATTATTAGAAAATATTGATATTAATAATAATTAAATAAAGATTTAATACATCATAAGAAAGATCTTTGGAAATCAGAAAATGTATTATGCATTCAAGGAAATCTTTATTTTATGATTTAAGTAGCATAAGGGTTATTAAAAAAAACTGTTAATGTCCTAAATGAAACCTTTAGAATGTTGCCAAACTTAATTGTATCTATTGATCACACTTGATCACTTGAATCTCATTATCCATCGATTTGCTCGAGCGGGCGCCAGTAACATTTCCATTGGACCCTATCACGTGCCAATGCAGCCCAATGGCATCTGGTTGATTCAGGAATATGAAGAGCCTCAAACCGTTCCTTCAGGGTCTTTACAAGGAAGTCTGACCATCTTGTAGGTGGGCGGCCAGGTGATCTTTTGACATCCCATGGGATCCAGTTGGTAACGGCTCTAGTCCAGCGGTTGTCTCCAAATCGCATTACATGTCCAGCCCATCTGATTTTCGATGCCTTGGCAAACGAGACAGCATCCTTGATTCTGGAATAGCGACGGAGGTCAGAACTCCGGATTCCCTCTCTCACTTGAGTGAGGCGTGATATTCCAAGCATAGCTCTTTCGATTCCTCTCTGGGAGACCCGAATAGCATTCTCATCCTGCTTTCATAGGGCCCAGGTCTCTGAGGCATATGTTAATGCAGGGAGAACGGTGGAGTCAAAGAGATGTGCCTGGAGGAGGTTCTTTGTCCTTTTAGCTATTTCTTTGAAGCCTTTTTTTTTTTTTTTTTCTTTGGGCCATGTTAAGCCTTTGAAGGCATTCCATGCCACTCTCTTCCTCCTGCGCAGCTCAGGTTTTAGGTCGTTCATCATGTTGATTTCTCGACCTAGGTACACATAACTGCTGCATTCAGAGATGTTTGTTCCATTGAGAGTGAATGGGGCCTCTGGAACTAGTTCATTCTTCATAAACATAGTTTTCTTTAGATTCAGCTGTAGACCTATCTTTCCATATTCTCGGTCGAAGTCAGCCAGCATTTGTGCCGCTTGGCTAATGTTTGGTGTTATTAGAACGATGTCATCAATGAAGCGGAGGTGGGGTAGTTGCCGACCAACCTTCACTCCCATTCCCATTCCCATTCTATTCCCAATTGTATCTATTGCTAACTTAATTCTGTCTGCATAATTAAATTATAGCTACAATTAGATTTTTTAAGAGGGAATCACACTTGCCCTAATTTTTGTGTGGTGTGCGGTGCCAGTCACACAAAGTGTGCGCTTAGCCCGTTGATCTGTCTTTTGGGACTTCTGCCCTATTTTTTTCAAAGAAAATATAGGGGAAAAAATTTTTTTGGTTGTGTTCTTAGGATCATTTATTTAATTAATTTTCTAAAAAAAAATATTATACCACTGAGATAGACAATTACAAAGCTTTTTATGGTTGGGTCTCAGCCACACAGTGTTCCAGCACCCAACCCTCCACCAACCTTCCAATAGCTCCAAATTCCCTCCTTCCTCCCCCAGCCTGCCACTATGGCAGGCATTTTTCTTCTCCTATCTCTAGGAAGAAAAGAAATCTTATTTACCAATTGCTTAATCTTATTATTTTAGAATATTCTGTCTTTTAATATGGTTAAAATTGGCAAGATATCAGAAGAATTTGTATTTGACTTCTGAGTTTTGTGTATTTTGTTTCTCTACGTTATAGACTCCGATATGGAAGGCCCTCGGGTGATTCTGGTCTTTCTAATTCAGTGCAAGGACCCCCACGTGCCGAGCCGGTGCTTATCTAGCCTTTGCCAAACTTTCAAGACAAAAATTTTGCAACTTTCTTAGGAGTACTGCAGTCTGATTTTGAGCTTAGACCTGGAAATAATTTGAATTTCTGAGACTGATTTTTTTTTTTAGAGTTTCTAATTGGGGGGAAGGGCAGCCACCTAGTGGATTTGTATTTGTTATTTTGGAGTTCATGAGGAAATATTTAAATGGTAGGGTTCTGATTGGTGGAGCAGCTGGGGGTGGGGCTCCCCAGAGATGATCAGTGGTTCTGACGCAGTGCTCAGAGACCGCGCATGGATTAAAGCTGGCACCGGGCGTACAAGGCTTTTGCTCCGGCCCTTTGAACCATCCCTTTCTCTTCAGCCGAGGATTTTGATTTAAAATTTTCATGAATTCTTGGTGGAACGATAAAAATGTAAATGATTTCAGATAAAGACTAGAACGATTAGAACCTGGGGCCGGAGTGATAGCCCAGCAGGTAGGGCGTTTGCCTTGCACGCCGGCCTGTGCTGGCCCGGGTTCGATCCCCGGCATCCCATGTGGTCCCCCGAGCACCGCCAGGAGTAATTCCTGAGTGCAGAGCCAGGAGAAACCCCTGGAGCATTGCTGGGTATGACCCAAAAAAGAAAAAAAAAAAAAAAAAAAAAAGAAAAAAAAAAAAGAGTGATTAGAACCTTAGAAGACTAAAAAATGAGGCAGGGCGGAGTTTCTGCCTGCCCGCCCTGTGCTAGGCTGATGGGGCGTCCTGGAAGGGGGCAGGTGTTGGCCCTCGCCTCTCCCCCTCACGGACTCTCAGAGACCAGAAAATCTCGCACAACACAACCACAGTCATTCTCAAGGTCTGAACTCCACGGCTGGAAACAGCCCGACCTCCATGGCACACGGGCGCCCACGCGATATCTCAAAACCTGGTATACCACAAACGTGTGGGAGTCAGAGGTTAGGTAAGACAGAGAAGGGAACAGTGTGCTAATAATCGTCAAAAATGATAATACCAGCCTAGAACTGAGCATTGAATATAGGCAAAAAGATGCACATGATAACCTCTAAATGTATGTATTACAATCCACAATGTGTTAGAAAAGAGAGGGAGAGAGAGAGAGAGAAAGAGAGAGAAAGAGAGAGGGGGAAAGAGAGGAGGGGAGAGAGAGAGAAAGAGCGAGCGAGCGAGCGAGAGAGAGAGAGAGAGAGAGAGAGAGAGAGAGAACCTGCCATAGAGGCAGGCTAGGGGAGGGGGAGGGAATCGGGGACATTGGTGGTGGGAAATGGGCACTGGTGGAGGGAGGGTGCTGGAACACTGTCTCAAACATGAACATCTTTGTAGTATATCTCATAGTGGTATAATAAATATTAATTAAAAATAGAAATGATTACAAACTCCTCATAAAAAAGTTGAACTCAGCATATCCACTTTGATTCATTTACAAAAAATTAAATTAGGGCAGGGAGATAGTACAGGGCCCAGCTCAGCACCTCGTGACCGCCCTGCTCGGCCAGGTAAGCCTCGGAGACGCCGAGCCCTGCCAGGTACGGCATCTGTGGTGCCCTGCACCGGAGCCTCCGAGCTGCAGAAAAGGGGGAAGCCTGTTTGAGGGAGGAAATTGCAATAGCCGTTTGATCAACTTCTGAAATCGGAATTTTAGAAATCTGCCCCGACAGCAAATAGTGGTAGATTTAGCAAATAGTGGTAGATTTAAGTAATTCTAATAGATTATTCTATACATTTAAAAAAAATGAATAGCATAGGTAATCATGAAATACTGAGAGAAAATTAGTATTTATCTAATCTGTCTGTCTGTCTATCTATCATCTATCTATCTATCTATCTATCTATCTATCTATCTATCTATCTATCATCTGTCTGTCTATCTATCTATCTATCTATCTATCTATCTATCTATCTATCTATCATCTATCTGTCTGTCTATCATCTGTCTGTCTGTCTATCTATCTATCTATCTATCTATCTATCTATCTATCTATCTATCTATCTATCTATCTGTTTTTGCTTTTGGGGTCACACCCAGCGATGCTCAGGGGTTACTCCTGGCTCTGCACTCAGGAACTACCCCTCGTGGTGCTTGGGGGGACCATATGGGATGCTGGGGATTGAACCCAGGTCGACCGTGTGCAAAGCAAACACCCTACCCACTGTGCTATTGCTCCGGCCTCTAAAATATCTTAAACAATCCCCTGTGTGATAGCTACTTACTTACATAATCTGCTGTGGACTGGTTCCCTTTGTCTGTTTGTATATATGATGGGGGAGGGGCAGCAACATAGCTGCTGTGCTCGGGGACTGCTCGAGGCTCATTGCACAGGGGCTGCTCTCAGTGGTGATGCAGGTATTGAGGGGAATACCTTGGCCTCTTACATAAAGCTTGTGCACTCTCTCTCTCTCTCTCTCTCTCCCTCTTCCCCTCCCCATCTCCCTCCCTCCCCCTCGCATGCATAATTTTGTGGATTTAAATAATATAATGCAATGGAATGTAATTTAATTTTCTCATGGTCTGTGTAGCCATGTTTTTGTATCATCATAGCTTACTGTATTGTCTAATGACTGTGTGAAGCATTTTTCATTATTGTGACTTCCCATTTCATGAATGCTGTTTGATATAAGTAAATATAAGACTTTTCTACTGTTTGAGCTATTTCTCCTGGATACGTTTATAATTTAGAGAATTTAGCCATGTCCGGTGACATTTTTGTGTGTTATTTTACCTAGGACTTCTCCAGTGATGATTCTAAGTTAGAATATAATGTAGATGCTGCAAATGGCGTAGTCATGGAAGGGTACCTGTTCAAGCGAGCCAGCAACGCCTTCAAGACGTGGAACAGGTAATGCCTTTCAAACACCAGGCTCGAGCTTTTACATGGCTGTCCCTATGACTGGCCAACTCTTTCCTTCATGATTCCCTAATAGCACAGTCCACAGTAACTTCCCGAACCAGCTTGTTGAAGATAAGATCCCTATCTAGGCAGGGGACCTCGAGAAACAGGTGCAGTGGGACAGTGCCAGTTCTTAACTCAAAAATTCAAGTGAGGGAGCAAGGGAAATTTTTATGCTTGGTCTGTAGACTGTGTTGCTTCTGCTTTGTTATGAATTAGATTTGGTTACAAACTGCGTATTTCAGTACTTTGGGTGGCCTGGACAAGTGAGCTTCCCTGCTTGGGGTCTCCCCTGATCTGCTGCTTACTGATTGCTAAGTGTTTATTTATGAATCTTTAAGCTGTCACCTTGAGTTTTATAATCACCTTAGCCAGGAATTTTAGAAAATGGGATTGTTTTTGTACGTGAAGTATGTTTGGTAGCTGTTACTCTTTTATTATAAACTTTCAATTTAAATGACAAAACCTTTTCATTTTGTTTGCTAAATTGCTTTTTTATAAATACTAGGACAGTAAAAGTGAATATATGTAATATTTTCTTCCCATGTAATATAACAGTTTCAAACATTAAGTCATACAAAAAGATTGAGTTGTTTAAGAATTATTCTTCTAAGGATTAATCTTTCAGGATTTCTAACTTTTTGCAGGAAAAAGAAAATTTAATAATAGAGTAGTATTGGTTTCTAGTCAGCTGATTTATATTACTGGTTGATTATATATATTTCGCTTATTACTTAAGCAAGATGTGAATCAATTAATGGTAGACAAGAGTGTTTTCTTTTTTAAACTTATTTGAGGTATATGGAAATTAAAAATGTGAATATGGAGGAACCAACTAATATAATCTGGTTAGAAATAATATTTCTATACCCTAAATTAGACTATAAATTAGAAGTAAAATTTTCAAATTATATTTTTAACGTGTAAAAAATGAGAAAATAATACTTTAAGTCTTGGAAATTTTTCATAGAGTAGGAAATTAAAATAAAAAATATTGTCAGATTTTCATAATCAAGATTTCTCAGCTTATACCGTTTCATGAAGTAACATTGGAATTGAATTTTAATCTTTATATTTCAAAACTACCTACTTACAAATTGAACACAGTGAAAATGCAATTGATTCCTAAAAAACTAAGCCATTTTCTTAAGAAGATTTGACATGAACTTCATGGATTACTCCAGGGAGAAACGATCTTAGGCCTCACATGAAGCACAGTAAGTGTCAGCGGGGACTGGCAGTGCTGTGTAGGGCCGTAGAAGGAAATTAATCCTCATTTAAGCACGAACCGTCTTCTTTCTTTTCAATCCCACAAATTTCATTAATTGGCATAGGTATTAAAATGTACCAAAAATCAAGTAGGTACTCCGTTGTAGATATATTGCCTATCATGTACAAGTATAAAATGCCTTTGGAAATGAGGCTGTTTTTTAACTGAGCTGCTGTCTATAAGGAGAAGATTGACAGTTATTGATAGACTCCTATATTGTCGTTCAAGACCTTAATTTTCAGTCAAGAAATAGAAGTGCAGATGGTTGCTGACTCAAGGGCACACAGCTGCTCTGTGACAAAACTACAGCACAAAATTGACATTTAAAAAACTTGCTGTGAACATTTTTAAAAATGTGTATTGATGAAATGCAACTTTTTTAAATAAAGCTTGGGAATGTATGCTTGGTGGTAGAGAACACACTTTGCATGTAAGAAATCTTGCTTGATTCTCACCCTCTGTGGTTTTAAAATAGCTTTCTAGTCCATTTGTATTGTGAGGGAAAGAATATGATCAGGTAATTTCATTTTTATCCACCTTTAAGGATCATTAAACACTAGTCGAAATCAGATTCAAAAGGACTGTAGCTGTGAGGGGTAGCACAGCGCTCAGGCACCTGCTTTGCATGGGGTTGCCCTGGCACCACGTGGCCCGCTCTGCATTGCCAGGTGCGGGCTTGGAGGCCCCAGCACCCCAGTGCTGTGTCGCTGGAGGTCCCTGGCACCACAGGAGCCAAGTAGCTTTGGGCCCTTGCATTGAACTGCCAGCCCGATTGGCCAGGGGCAGAGCTGTCCCAGGCCTCCTGGTAGTCTTGGAAGGTCTAAAACAAAAACTCAAAGTTACAGTTAAAAAACGACTGTAACTTCTAAACATCGTCCAGACACTTCACAGAGGGCAGGCAAATAGCTCAAAGGGTTGGAGCACGTGATTGGCATGTAGGAGCCCTGACTCTCCCCCTGGCATCATCCGGTCTCCCAGCGCACTGCTAGGAATGACCCCAGAGAACTGAGCTCAGGGTAGGCCCTGCACACAGCTCAGGGTGGTCGCCGTCATCATCATCATCATCATCATCATCATCATCATCATCATCATCATCACGATAATAATAGTAGTAATAATAATGTAAATCAAAACTTCACACAGAAAAGTTAAAATTCTAAAAAAATCTCAATTTGTTTAGACCATAAGGCCAGTAACTATAAACAGAATAAGAATGAGTGATATATATCAGTTGTTATTTAAATTTTTCTTTAGTTAGTTTTAAATATTGGGGATTTTTGTGTGTGTGCTTTTTGGGTCACACCTGGCAATGCTCAGGAGTTTCTCCTGGCACTGCACTCAGGAATTACGCCTGGCGGTGCTTGGGGACCATATGGGATGCCGGGATCGAACCCCGGGTTGGCCACATGCAAGGCAAATGCCCTACCTGCTGTACTGTCGCTCCGGCCCCTAAAAAATTGGGGAGTTTTTTCCCTTGTTTCTTTGGCCACACTCAGCAGTGATAAGGAGCTGCTCCCGAGCCAGTGCTCAGGGAATGGTGTAGTGTATGGGAACCAAGCCTGCCAGCCAGCACTCCAGCCTCTGGAGAAACGGTTTGGAAAGTGGGGCCAGAGCAATAGTGTAGTGGGTAGAAGATACTTGCCTTGCACAGCCGCCCTGATTGTGTCCCAGCACCACATAGGGTCCCCTGAAGACTGCCGGAATCAGCCCTTATCACCATTGGGTGTGGCCCCAAAAGCCAAAACAAAAGAATTGGAATTTATCTATATTATATAAAGTTAATTAACATTCAATCGTAGAAAATACTATGAGCTTATTTCCTTTTTTATCTGTTTATGACTTTAGAGTCTATTCTGCTTCTAAAATAAAGTTCTCAGTCCAGCTTGACTTAAAAAATTCTGCTAGTCTCTGAGTAAGACTGTGTTTGTAATATTTGACCTCGACTTTAAAGGCCCGGAATCCACTTATTTACACAACGATTTTCCCACTCACTGCTTGAATTTTTTTTTAATAGATTAAGGTTTACTTTGGGTGGAATAATTTTCCTTGTAGACACAGAAAGTACGACTCCTATGAAAGCATGTTTCTCATTGTAGTTTTATGGAAGAATGGCACATTTTTTTTTAAATCAACATTTTTTTTTAAAAAGTTGCCCCAGTTTCTCACAGCCTCTTTTCTGAGGCAGGCCCAAGGGAAAGCAACCCCTAAGGCGTGGACCTCAGAGCTGGGGTTGTGAGGAGTGTGTGAGTAGGCAGAGGGGGCCGTGGGCTGTGACACTCAGCGAGTGGCGTGGTGAGACTGTACCGCTAAAGCAGCCGTCTCTGCTCTCTTAGGCCTTCTTTACCTTATAAGGAGCAAGTTAAAAAGAGAATAAAGACTCCCTTCTGCAGAGAAATATTGCTGTGCCTAGATTGCTTTTTAACTCTAGTTTTAAAACTACACTATGCTTCATAAAACCCAACACCGTTCTAGCCCCTGACATTGAACTCAGGGATGGATCATATTTATGTTACACATAAGAAGTGCAAAGAGTCATCTCTCAGGTGGTTTGCTAAGCTTGTTTCTGATTGGTTGCAGAGTTTCAGTTTGTGCTATCTGGGAATTTTCATGCATCTATAATATTAGATATTTTTCTGAAGACATGTGACAATTGCCGAAATAATTCTCCACAAAAAGTTATTTTCTCAAAGAGGAAGCTTCATGTCAGGCTCAAATCAGTGCTAACTGGACTACTAGTACCAGTCTCTCTTTTCATGAAAGGTTTAGGAAAGATGAATGAACTAGAGAAATAAGTAAAAAATAATGGAACCTGTTTAGTAATAACTGGCAAAACCAACTGAGCTGAATCAGTTACATGCTTCGCTTAGTCACCATTGAGCTAGAGAACAGCAGGAAATACAAGGTGTATTATATGGTTTCTTAAAACTATGGAGATAGACCTTGTTTCACTGACTTTCATTTTGGATGAAAAATGTTTATATAGGGGCCGGAGCGATAGCCCAGCAAGTAGGGCGTTTGCCTTGCCGCGCCGGCCTGTGCCGCCCGGGTTCGATCTCCGGCATCCCATATGGTTCCCCGAGCACTGCCAGGAGTAATTCCTGAGTGTAGAGCCAGGAGTAACCTCAAACCACCGGGTGTGACCCCCCAAAAAAAAAGAAAAATGTTTATATAGGTTTCAGATAAACTCAACTATGTCTGACCTTAGGGTTTCTATCATTTGATGAGAAAGGGGTGAGCTTGTGGGAGATGGGTTAATTTGGATGATAATGTTTGGTAATCCTTGGCACAAACTAGCGATTCCATTCTCTGTAGGAAATGTTTTTCATTTGTCTCAGGTTCCTATGAACATATTTTTATTACTTAAATTTTTGGGAGCAGTTTAATAAGATGTGGAAAAACAGTTTTATATCTATTGAGTATCAATGCAGAAAATGATGATGGAGGAGTGGTGCCCAAGTAAACTGGCACCACTGGAATTTTCTGTACTGTGTATCTGAAATTCTTTTGTGCATTTCAAAAAAAAATTCAGATACATGATAATTAGAATTAACTGTAAAAAGCAAATATATGTTATATGTGAACAGAGTGCACCATTTTTGACTGTCAGGTTATCAGCTTTAAGCTTGTTTCTTTAATTCTTGCCTTATTTTCATATCATGCTAGTCCTTTGCTGCTTTTGCACATTTGCGTTTTCATTCTTTTGTCATCTTTCCCTTACGTTTTTAATCCTGCCCCGTTTTTCACATGACAGGAAAAAGCCCGATCATATCAGGTACCAAATGGCTTCCTTCCCTTACCCCTGCTTTACTTCAGTTTCCTCTTTGGCACGAGAAAGCTCATAATTAACCTGAATTTCAGTTGGATTACTTGCAATGGATATAAAGTCTCAAGTTTTAAATTGGGAAGAAAATAGAAACCGCTTATTTGAAAAAAAAATGAAATTATACCTTTTCATTGCCTTTCTAATTTGTTTTAATTTAGGGGGGAAGCCCATGATACACTTAGCTACCCAGGAAAGATTTGGCCCAACTGGCTAAGCTTTTCAAATAATTTAAATAGTAGCTTAGAATTAGTCCCTGTGGTAGTAACTATATCAGATATTTTGAAAGAAAATATTATCAGTTCCTAGGGATTTTGTTTGTTTCTTCATTTTTCTCTTTTTTTCCCCCATGAAATAATTAAATTGAATTTGATATGAAAGAGCATACATGTCCAGGCTTAAAGTTATACACTTACTTGGCATCCAGCGGGATATTTCGATGATTGTTGGTTCTCTGGTGCTGTCTGGGGACCTCACACACTCAAGGCTAGTGGTCTTCTACTGGGCTGTCTCCATCCCTCAGATTTCAAAGTTTTGACTTTCACCCTCTTTTTTTGGTCCGGGCGGGCTCCCCCCCCCCCCCCCCCCCTTGTTCTTGATTTTAAGTGCTGTTCTGGGATTAGTGATCAAGTTGGTAAAGACACTTGATTTCTCATTTTTATAAATTTCCCCAATTTTTTGCCATCTGGAAGCTCTCACTGCTGTAAAAGTGTTAATGTTATTTTAATTTGATGTTTTTGTTTTGTTTTGTTTTGTTTTTTTGCTTTTTTGGGTCACACCCAGCAATGCTCAGGGGTTTCTCCTGGCTCTGCACTCAGGGATTACTCCTGGCAGTGCTCAGGGGACCATATGGGATGCCGGAGATCGGATCTGGGCCAGCACGGCCGGCCGCGTGCAAGGCAAACGCCCTACCTGCTGGACTATCGCCTCCGGCCCCTAATTTGATATTTTTATCTAAATATTTTGTTGAATTATTTCAATTTCAGAAATAAAGGGATAACTCAGTTTTCTTAATACATTCATGAATTTTCCATGCTTCAGTGAATTTTTCTGTTGTGATTTTGTTGCCAGTTTTTTGAGTGTTGCAGACCACGGTGTCTGTGAGTGCTTTTCTGAGTTTGCCTCTTTAGTTCTAGGTACCTGGAGCTTAAATCATGATTATTTTTGTTATTCAGTAATTTACAAGCTCACCTTCCCTGTTTGTTGGCGGAGCGTGGTGATGTGAGATGGACCCTAAATCTCCTGAGTCCACGGATCCACACCCGACTCCTGTTTCAGCTTTCATTAGAATTGCTTTCATCACCAGAATATTCGATAAGATGCAATGAAAATATATTCTTATCTGACCCGATTGGAATCTTGGTCAATGTAAATTGAGTCCAGTTCTTTTTTTTTTTAATAGTTGAATGGCAGAGGAGATGCCTTTCATTATAAGACAGAATGATCTTAGTAATTGAAATAACTTTTCTGTCTAAGATGAACAGTTTGCCCCCTCTTCGGAGATGAAGTCAAATGTAGATGAGTTTATGGTGTCTTTTTGGTTGTAGAAACATGGTGGAGTGAGAAAGTGTCCCTAGAAGTAGATAGGTGGCACAGAGAGATCCCAGGTAGGTGGAGCCGTGAGAGCTGAGACCTAGAGGAGCACAGACAGCACAGACATCACAGGTGGTAGGTGGTGCCCGGAGAGCTGGGACCAGGAAGTTAACCCAGAGGGTTATGCTTTGAGTGTGGGGAGACCCACATTCAATCCCTGGTACCACATGGTTGCCAACATCTGGGAATGGCTTCTGACCACCCAGCCAGGGGTGACCCTGAGCACTGTGGGGTGTGGGCCCCTCACCAGGGTGAGCATTCAAGTAAATAATCTAAGGAAATAGTCTCACACACGTGTACACACACACACACACACACACACACACACACACACGCCAGCATTTCCCCCCTAGAATTTCCTTATTTTTAGAGGCTGTTATCTGAAGATGCAGTAATTCAAAATAACTAAAAGAATTTTACGACATCCAAAGTACGAAAAGTTCATATGACTATACGGGTGTTTTTTTTCCCATTATGCAATAAAATTCTGTATTTTTCATCAAATTATGTATATCAGTATGCTATAAAACAATCATTTTAATGTAGTTTATTCTACTTCAATTGATATATTTCTAAGTCACCGTTACTCCATCTCTGAGATTGTTTCCATTGCATGTCATCCCATGTGGCAGGGCCGCGCCATTTTGTTTGTAGGTACTTCATTTAACATTTCTAACCAACTCTGTGTCCCAAAGTAAAGACACCCCGGAAGTTCTTCCTTTTCCAGCCTCCTGATGATTTGCATATAGGGGCCACCACACAGTTTTATCTAGATGCTTATTTAACAGATCTATTTTAATAGGAAAACTTGATACCTTTTTAAGTAGTTAAAAAAAAAAAGCCTAACAATCTGTCTAGATTAAACATAGAAAAAGCATCTCCTGATTGTTTTCCCAGCTTTTGGAGAATTGATTTTTAGAAACAGAAATTCTAAATATGTCCAAATAAAATTTCTAATGCTTTTATTTGTTATCAATGAAAAGGTAGAATCTCTATCTGCTAATAGATTAATAACTAATGTTTACCAAAGAATCATCTGACATGAAACTAATTCTAAAACAATGACGTAAATATGGTTTTCCCTTTCCTGGCTTGATGAGAGTATTTGCTTCCTTTTATGAATGGCTTTTGGCTGTTTGGTTTATTTTTTGTTTGTTTTGTTTTGTTTTTTAAATAAGTCTTTAGGTCATTTTACTTTTTTAAGTAGAGTTAATGAATAAGCCACACATGACCTTTCCTTAAAAAGAAAAACAAATAAATTGTTTACTTAATGATTTTAATAATGAGTGGAACAATATAAATAGTTGAGTGAATTATTTTTAGTAATAACATTTGCTTATGATGCTTAAAACTATCTTCTGTGAAAGTAAGGCCCACTTAATTGACGATTAGTGCTTTTTTGATATCAGTTATAAAAAAGATGATTAATTTTTTGTTTTGCCTAATCAAATGCTTGCTGAATTAGCTGTGGAACAGTTGAAAATAAGCACCATTCATTTTTAATGTTTAACCATATCCAAAATGGTTAGTCTTTTTACATTATGCATCGATCTGTACTACAAGGAATTATTTCGGTGAAAAATATTTTAGTTATGTTTGAGGAATCTCAAACTAAATTTCTATTTTAAAAGAATTATGATTTGGTGGTAGCATAAAGGACGTTAACATTTGTTGATATAAATGTCTGGCATAAAATAATTAAGATATAATTGTTTTTTTACTTTCCTAATCTATGGTTTAAAAATGCTTGCTCTTCACTTTCAGTAGTGATCTTACTGGCATTTATTTCTATAAAGCAAAATAAAACAATGCACTTCTCAAAACATAATTGTGATAAATTGATTCTCTAGCGCTTTCCCAAATATTTCAAACAGTAACTGAGATAAATGATATTTGTGAAAACTATCTCTTTTTGTATTCATTTAGACGCTGGTTTTCAATACAGAACAATCAGTTGGTTTACCAGAAAAAGTTTAAGGTAGGTCTTTAACTACGTAATGTCTTGAAGCCCAGGGAGTCTTCTTTTGGGTTCTCTGTCTTGCTATCAGATGCTCACATGAGCAAAGTTAGTGTTTAATGCTTTGATTTTTTGAGTCCTCACTCAAGAGGACTTGGGAATGGAGAGCATCATTATTTGGCCCTTGGATACTCAGCGATTTCCGGGCCAAGGAGATCCTTCTTTCTAATAGGAACCCTGGGTTCTACCCACTGCGCGTGGATCCCCGAGCACCCCTCGTTTGCATCCTCGCCCCTTGTCCCCCTAACCCCCCCCCCCCAAGGACCCCATCCACCACCCAAAACAAATACAGAGACTTTGTGACTTTGTGTCTTGAATTCCTTTTTTTCCCATCCTGGCCAATTTGGTTTTGGGCCCCTGGCCCCCAGTGGTCATCAGGGGTGCTCCGTGGCACTGCTGGGCACCATGCTGTGTAGTCTGGGTGTGCTCCATGGAGAGCGGGAGCACTAACCTCTGAGCTATCTCCCTGGCCCCTTGTGCCTTGAATTCTAAGTTCCTAACTTGAGGTTGCATTTTTCTGTGTTCTCAGGTTCTTGGTCTCTTTGTTCCTTGTCTCGCAGCATGATAGGAATAACACTATTATTCCATAGTAATGTTGAGGCTGAAAAGGGAGGGGATGCTTTTTCATAAACATATATTTTTTAAGGCTCTGTGCTTTTATTAAGTTAGTCATAGTTGAGTTTGGGTATGCAGTGTTATAGCATCAGTCTCATCACCAGTGTCCCCAAACCTGCCTCCGTGACAGGCACGTCTTGAAGCGTGGTCCTTGTAGTCCGGCTCTCCTGCTTGCGGCGTTGTTGGCTGAGGTTTGGCCTACAGCTGTAACCACTCTTCTGCACTTCTCTTGTACCTGAGGCCTTTGCCTCCGCCCGCCCCACAACAGTTACCGCCTGTCCACTTCTTCTTGACCCCTTCCCCATTTTATTTTCCTTTCTGTCCTTCTGTTTCTTTTCGCTTTGGGTCAAGGGAAAGGGGGTGTTAACGTTTAAGAAGTATCGCCTTTGGGTGGAAGGTGGCCTGACCTGGTAGATTCCTGAAACCACTTGTGGTCCCAGAGCAGAGAGCCAGGAGAAGCCCTGAGTATAGCCAGATGGAACCTAAAATTTTTTTTTATTGGGCCAAAGGTATAGAAAGGATAGAATTTACAGTAAAATGTAAATTTGAAGTAATTTAAATAAAAACCTCTGTTAATATGGTTTATATACATTTACTTTTATGACCCCACCATTTAAAAAATTATATTATTTTCGTTTTGCTTTTTTGGGTCATATCTTGTGATGTTCAGGAGTTACTCCTGGCTCTGCACTCAGGAATTACTCCTGGTGGTACTGGGGGACCATATGGGATGCCGGGATTGAACCCGGGTCAGCTGCTTGCAAGGCAAACCCCCCTGCCATATCCGCTGGACTACCGCCCCAGCCCCCTAAAAAATATTTTTATTGAGTCACCATGAGATAGACCATTCCATAGCAGTTAATGATCGGGTTTCATCCATACAGTGCTCCAAAGCCTGTCCCTTCACCAGTTCACAGTTCCCAGCACCAGTGCTCCCAGTTTCCCTCCCATCACCTCTCCCCCTCCAGCCTGCCTCTAATGGTAGGTACTTTTCTTCTCTCCCTCTCTCTCTCTTCCTCCCTCTCACCCTCCCTCCTCTGGGACATCGTGGTTTGCACTACAGATACTGAAAGTGTATCCTGTCTATCCCTTCGCCTACTTCCAACACTCAGTTCTTGTCCAGCGTGATCATTCCAACTATTATTGTCATACTGGTCCCTTCTCTGTCTTCTTACTCTTGCCCCTCACCACTGTGGTAGATTCTAGCCACTGACCAGTCCTCCTGGTCTGTTTTCCCTCACTTTGGATATTAGTTTCATACAATTTTTCATAACCACAAATGAATGTGGTCATTCTATATCTGTCCTCCTCCTTCTGACTTACTTCCCTCAGCATGATGCTCTCCATGTCCATCCATTTATAGGCAAATTTCATGACTTTGTTTTTTCCTAACAGCTGCACAGTATTTCATTGTGCACATTCTGACCTCTCTTATAAAAAGGTGAAGAAGTTTTATTTATTAGAAAGGCATATTGAGCTACCCTGTGACTTCAAAATATGGAAAATTAGAGGCTGGAGAGATAGCTCACAGGACAGAGTACGTGCTTACTTTTGCGGTGTGGGAGACCAGGTTTGATACCCTGCATGTCAGGGTGCCCTGAACAGCAGGAGTGAACCCTGAGCATCTCCAGTTGCACCTACAGTTATTAGGAATAAAGAACCATTGGCTACTGTGATGATTTTTACTTAGCCTTTGTGATTGGTATATTCAGTTTTGTACTTTAGATGTTCAATTTATTCTTGAAATAATGGAACGTGTGCAATGGGGAATTTTTTTCTTCCTAGGTTATGTGTTCCCAGGTTTATTGCACTCAAGTCCTTTAATTATTCCATAGTTTCTTCTACCGTGTGTGGGAGGCACATTGAGCAACTCTGGGGCTGCCTCGCCCAGTGCTTGGGGTCACTCCCAGGCATGTTCCATGAACCACATCTTGCCATGGACCAAACTTGAGCCGCTTACAGGCAAAATTTGTGCCGAGTCCATTGAACTACTTCTCTGACTCTGATATACTTGGTCTGGACTTTTCATTAAGTAAATCGGAAATAATAAAATATTTTCTTAGTGATTTTAAGAAATAAGATGTGCAGCTTCTTACTTGTGGATATTAGAAATTTAACCCACACTTAATCTAGTGAGAGCTGTTTTGGTAGAAAGTAGCTTTCCTTATATATGAGTGGTGACCAGGAGAATGTTGACTCTGAAAGAAAAATTAAAAAAAAAAATAGCTGTGTTAGCAAAGTAGTAGATTCTGAGCATGCGCTCATTAATACCAGTTCAGTTAAGCCCCTTTTATGTAAACTATCTTGTCTACTATTTTATAATAATTTTCTGAAAACAATGTTGATAAACCTGTTTTTTCAAAAAAAAAAAATCAGTATTCAAAAGCAAAATTTTCCAGATGATTTTTTTTTTTTCTGCCGCCCACTCACCCAGCCAAGGGATATTTTGAAGTAACGTGGTCTGTAAAGCCTCGATGGTACCATGTTCACAGCGTGTCTCGGTGTTGCAGGACAACCCCACCGTGGTGGTGGAAGACCTCCGGCTCTGCACCGTGAAGCACTGTGAGGACGTGGAGCGGCGCTTCTGCTTCGAGGTCGTGTCGCCCACCAAGTGAGTGCGTCTAAGAAACATGGCGGCCGTGCTCATGTCTCCGAGGCCCGTCTCAGAAGAACTCTCCGGGGAAAGATTGAGGGTTTCCCCTGTGGTTATTTGTGCCTGCAAAGGAAAATGGTGGTTTTTTAAAAGCATTTTCTCAGTCATGATTCCAATATCGCAGTCAGTTATTTCCATGACTTCTGTTCATTTTTATGCCATAATATAAAGATGATGAGCGTGGCCTTGATAAAGCTGTTGCGGTGAGGGACTAAAGTCGGGTATCAGATCAGTGTCTCTGGTAAATGCCACGTCATATTTCTCTCAGTAGGAAAAAAAATAATTTACATTTATGCCAGAAATTTAAAGTTTTGGTTTGGGGAGCCGGAGCGATAGCCCAGTGGGTAGGGCATTTGCCTTTCACGCGGCCGGCCAGTGCCAGCCCAGGGTTCGATCCCCGGCATTCCATATGGTCCCGCCGAGCACCGCCAGGAGTGATTCCTGAGTGCAGAGCCAGGAGAAACCCTGAGCATCGCCGGGTGTGACCCAAAAAGCAACAAATAAATAAATAAGTAAATAAAGTTTTGGTGTGGGCCGTACCTGGGGTGTCTTCTGCGGTACTTGGCGCAGAACCGTGTCTCTCCCAGTGACTGCCCCTGGGCTCCCGCATGCAAAGCCTGTGCTCAGTCCACTGAGCTGTCCTGGCCCCTCAAGTTTAATTTTCCGTGGATGGTTTGCTTTCAGTAGGCAGTTCATTTTAGTACTACATTTCTTGATGAAATAAACCATTTGAAAAATTTTGTTTTTATTAGGATACTACTTGATTGGGAAAATGGATTAAAATAACCATTTATTATTATTATTATTATTATTATTATTATTATTATTATTATTATTGGGGTTTTTTTGTGCCGTACCTATGGGGCCCTATGCTTGGGGGATGCTCCCAGTGGTGCTGGGAAACCAGTGCAGGGCTACAGGGGTGACCCACCCAGGCCTTTCCCAGGCGAGCAAGTGCTCACCTAGTGATGTCTGTCTCTCTGCCTCATTATCATCCTTACCTGTTTGGGTTCATTGGTGTCTGAGAGAACGCTGTTATTTCCTTTTTAGAAGTTGTATGCTTCAGGCAGATTCTGAAAAGTTGCGCCAGGCCTGGATTAAGGCTGTTCAGACCAGTATTGCTACTGCCTACAGAGAGAAAGGAGATGAGACTGAGGTGAGTAAACAGCACTGCCCGCCCAAGTGATGTGCTGAAGCCAGCCTTCGTTTTAGTTACACTGTTGTCTGGTTTTACCATTCTGCTTATGGAACGGGTTTATGTCTTATGAAATGGATTTTATTTTTAAAGTCTAGATTAAATTCATTTTCTTTTGTCTGTAGTTTTATTGAAATAGTTGTATATATGTTGTAGTAAATAATTGGATACCTTTGTTTTGGATTTACATAAGGTATCCTGGTGTATTAGCCCTCCCCAATGTTTGCGTTATTCTGATTAGCAAATACAAATGGTACTTAGTTAGAACTGGTTGGGTGGTGGTGGGCAGCTCAGATTGTCATACTAAGTGTCTCCCTGGGAATGATATGCTGAATGTCTTAGTAATTAGACTCTTGAGTAAGTATCTAGCTTTCACTTCACAATGAGTTTACAAACTCTTTGAGCAAGATCATGAGTAAGTCTTGAGAAATGAAACTCCGTCATTTTCTTTGGGAGCTTGCTTCTGAAAACAAGGAATTTATGAATTTATGCCTGTCTGAAGATATTCTGTTGTCATGTTTGTTTGATCTTTTCGCTTGGTATGGAATTTTTTTGTTATAAACAATCCTTAAGAATTTTACTTAACTAATTTTGGTTTAATTTGTTGCGTGTTGGGGCACAACTGGTGATTCCTGGGAGCTATTTTGGACCCAGTGCTTGGGGGCTCTGTAGTGCAAGACCACAAACCCACAGTCTGTTGAACTCTCTCCCTGCCTCCTCAAGAATCATGATGGCTTCACAGCATTGCTGTTGGAGTCATTGCTGACTTTGGCATTCTTCCTCTCCTGTTATCCACTTTTCTTTTTGTGGAATTTCTGGACTGGTCTTATAGTTTTATGCTTTTTTTTGTTGATTTTTACTCTTAGTTTCTGGAAGATTAAACAAATTTTTTTTCCCCTGGGAAGGGGTGTTTGCTATTAGTGCTGGGGCCACCAGTGGTGCCCAGGAGGTGCTCATATGAGGTGCGGGGCTGCGCCCGGGCCTGCTAAGCAGTTAGCTCCAGCCAATCGAGGACTCTGAACATCAGTCTTAGTTAATCTTCTGTGCCTTCTGTTGACTATTTCCGCTTGGCTAGCACATACTTAATTCACAAGAGTTTCTTTTCGTTTACTTTCTTTTTGTATAAATACAGAGTGGTAATGCCTGTAAGCGGGGTCCTTTTCCATGCACACGGTGTTAGAGCTGTGGGTCTCAGCTTTACCTGCACATTTTGTAGCTCTGCGCCCTTAAAACAAATCCCAGTGTTGTGGTCCCATTCTAGGACAGCTGAACGCCTAGGTATTATTAGCACCTGGGTATTATTTTTAAAAAGCTTCCCAGGAGGCCAAAGTGATAGTACAGTAGGTAAGGTGCTTGCCTTGCGTAGCAAACCCCAGTCTGACCCTATATGGTCCCCTGAGCACCCCATATGGTCCCCTGCGCCTCCCAGGAGTGATTCCTGAGTGCAGAGCCAGGGGTAAGCCCTTGAATACCACCTTGTGGCCCAAAATAAAAAAAAAAAAAACTAAAAACATTATTTTTTTTCCTTTTCCAAAATAAAAGGCTTCCCAGGTGCTTGTAATGCTTAGAGCCATTGTATTAGAGACTTTTGTTTTTCTTGCTGTTTGGTGATCTGTACCTGACAACAAATGAAGAATTAGATTAGCTGTCTCCGTGAATACTGCAAGAACCTTGTTGGGAGGCTGTCCTTGGGAGCCTTGCCAGCATGTGGGCATTCATTGACGAACAAGCAGAGTCAGGGCTTCAGCCATTCTAATTCTGCAGAGATCCTCCACACGTCTCGTGCCGGTCAGCCAGGGAATGGCTGTTCCCTCACTTGCTGGGACTCTTGTGCTCAGCATGGACAGGCTCATTTGCTCCTCATCCTCCACCTTTCAGGAGAAGCCCATCCCTAGACTCGGGAGATTTTTTCCCGAGCATGAAATATAACACACGTCTGTTATCTCAGGCTCTGGCCGCTGCCCCGACCCAGGTGCCCTCTGGGTCTCCTTCATGACCCGGCAGCCGGCACAGGTCTCTTGTGTGGGTGAGCGCTTCACCCAGCTCAGCTCTTGCTCCTTATACCAGCCACAGCCTGAATTGTTGGGCCCCACCGCACCTCACTTTCCTCACTTCCTGACCACTGAATTGAATTTTCAGGAAGGGCAAGGCAGAGGCCAAAATTAGATTGGTAAAGATTTTGTGCTAAATTCCTGACTAAATCTTAAGGTTTAAGTGTTTTTCTTTTTTCTTTTCTTTTTTTGGGGAAGGAAACAGTTTTTATTGAAGCTTCCATAGAAGGAAAGGGAACAGAGAGGTGTGTGTTGAGGAGGGAACACAGGCTTCCTCAGAGTGGACATAAGAAAGCAAAGAAACATAAAGCCGAGCAAGGGAGGTGCTTGGCCAAGGGAGAAGAGCTCGTGTCGAAGAGCGAATGGTTTAAGTGTTTTTAAACCAGAACATTTTAAAACTAACCCCCAAAAAATGATGATTATCTCTCATTGCTCAGGGTTCCCCAACTGCTTTGTATTTGCTCATAAATTGACGGAGATTTTGCTGGACACGTAAAAGCTTCTTTCTGTTTCTCTCTCCCAGTTGGGCCTCTTCTTCCCCACCACCCGGTTTTCTAATAGCCACTGGGGTTTTAGCCATTGCTCCCGACTCCCTCCGTAAGGGTGATTCATAACATTTTTCAGTAAAAGGCCGTTTAGTAAAAGACCAATTCCAGGTCCTCGCTTGGCATGAATTGAAACAACCTGCGTTTCATTGCGCACCTTAGGGAACCTTGGCAGCAGGTATTATTTTATTCTAGAGTTTTCTAATCTTATTTCTTTTCCCTTTGTCTCATCTTACATGTTTCGTGTTTCCTTGACTTTGCTCTCATACTTGTGCATAAGTTGTGTGTATACAATACACACATGTGTGTACACACACAATGTAAATATGCATGATTCTCAAGGTTTTTAGTAGTTTCTCTTCATTCAACAAAGCTAAAAGCTTCATCGAGGTTATTCTTGGTCCTGAGGAACATTGAAGGCGGTTCCAGATTTGAATGCCTCGAGCAGGGCCTGGCTTATGCGTTCACAATAGGCTCTCTCTTTCCGTAGAAGCTTTAGTTTGGCACACGGAGCACGCAGCTTACTATTACGAGCTTTTGTTTTGATTTCCAATTCTTTTAGAAGCTGGATAAGAAGTCATCTCCGTCCACAGGCAGCCTCGACTCTGGAAGCGAGTCAAAAGACAAACTGCTGAAAGGAGAAAGTGCGCTGCAGCGAGTCCAGTGTATCCCTGGCAATGCCAGCTGCTGCGACTGTGGCCTGGCTGACCCGCGGTGGGCCAGCATCAACCTGGGCATCACCCTGTGCATCGAGTGTTCCGGGATTCACCGGTGGGTACCCGCCCAGAGAGAGGGACGTGTTAGGATGAGCACATGGCGGGAATTACCGTGGCCCCCGCTCAGCACCCACACGTGGGACGAACCATGTTGGACCCCTCAGTGCCACCGAGCCTTGGCCGTAGCCAGATGTAGTCCGGTGCCCCCGAGCCCTGCTGTGGTCGTCCTGGTGATTCTAGGCACTACAGGGCCTGGGCAGCACCACCTCAGCCGCCATCGCTGTGAGCCTGACAAGTGCCTGGCTGTCAGCCCTGGGCCCCTGAGTATTTGCTTTCGAGCACCTCCACCCATAAGATAGATTTCTTTATGATTTGTTGTCAGCAGGCGCTTGTTTTGAGCACCTATCTCATATTATCTGTATACACATTTCTTGGGCAAAAGGGGTCCCGAGTCAAAAGAATTTAAGAAGCCCTGGGCTAGAGGACTGTATCCACCTGTGGTCAGACTGCCAGTTTATATGTTCATATCTTTTCTGTAGTGGAAAAACTCTGGCCTGTAAAGGATTTTATTTAATTATTTAGGGTAGGGGTTGGGTGGTACTCTCAGCTGTGCTCAGGGCTTACTCCTGGCTCTGTGTGCTCAGGGATCAATCCTGGTGTGGCTCAAGGAACCTTATGGGGTGCTGAGAACTGAACCCAGGTTGGCTGTGTGCAAGGAACGTGTCCTACCCGCTATACTACCTCTCCAGCTCCCTATAAACTCTTACAGATTTGCACCACTCATTCACCAGAAGACAAGTCTCTATAGATATATTTGAAGGTTACATTCACTATCACTATCTTCCCATTCATCATCTATTTGCTAGAGCGGGCACCAGTAACATCTCCATATGTCCTGTCTCATGCTAGTAGAACCCAAAGGCATCCGCTTGCTCCAGGAACATAAAGAGCCTCAGACCATTATATTAGGTCATGAGAATGACCTAATATAAATGTTACTGGTATTTGGCATATCAAATACGACATGAGCAGCTTGCCAGGCTTGCTGTGCGGGTGGCATACTCTTGTAGTCACCTCTAAATAAAGCATTTATTGATGAACAGAGCGGCCGAGCCTGGCTGTGATAGTCTGGTCTGCTGGGTGGAGTTGTGACGAAGGAAGTCCAGATGTGGAAAATGGCGGCCCCATGGAGTGGGGGGTCATCTGACTTGTTGTGAGGCTCTGCTGGGGTAGCAGACCAGGGCTAGAACCCGCCATGCCTCCCAGGCACCTCATGAGCGGCTGGGCACAGGGAGAATAAGTAGCAGCTCTGCCCCATGTCTGAGAGTCTCTGGTTCAGCTTACCTGGCCGGATTGGAAGAAAAAACTGCTGCAGGGTGGCTGTGGATGATCCGGGCTGTGATAGTCTGGTCTGCTGGGTTAGTGACTACACTTGTCATATTAAAAGAGAAAAGTATGGGGCCGGAGCAATAACACAGCGGGTAGGGCATTTGCCTTGCACGCAGGTGACCTGGGTTCGATCCCTGGCATCCTATATGGTCCTCTGAGCACTGCCAGGAATAATTCCTGAGCATTGCCAGGTGTGACCCAAAAAAAAGCAAAAAAGAAAAAAAGAAAGAAAAGAAAGAAAAGAAACTTGTACACGTAGGGCATATCCATATCAGTAGAGCAGTGCCTTTGTTGTTTCGTTGATCTTGTACCCGTATACATAGAGTATATCGGTATTAGCAGAGCAGTGACTTTGTTGTTTCGTTGATTAATGTAGCCCCTTTTCCTCTTCCTCACTTAGGAGTCTCGGAGTCCATTTTTTCAAAAAGTGCGGTCATTAACTTTAGATACCTGGGAGCCTGAACTGCTAAAGGTAAATTAAATGTTTGTTTCAAAAGCAAATTCAATATTTGTTTTCAAAATCTTTTATATTTTCCACAGCAAAGTCAGGGTTTTATATGCTTGGTGTACAATTGTGTGAGTTGCTCAGTGCTCACAATGAACTCAATTGATTTGGTTCCTATCTAAGGGTGTTTCTCGGATCTGATGCTTTCGGCTTTGCTTTTGTAGCCCTCTCACTCTTTTGAGGTCAGGGGAGGATTTGGCTCAGACCTGGCAGTGCTCAGAGGACACCAGCTTTGTGCCTGGGGCTTGCTCCCTCCAGGTATCTGGGAATCCTGTGGTGCTACGCCTTGAACCCCGTGCTCCCACGTGCAGCCCATGTGATCAGCCTCGGGCGCTTTCTCAGCGGTCCCTAATGAAATCACTGTTCCTAAATTCTTGTTTTCTCTAATATTTTAGATTATGGTCCTTACATTCATCTTTTATGGTAATGTAGATGTCTGCTAAAAGTTGAGTCTTATAGCAATAGTAAAGCCCTACAATGATTGGCATAAATGCTATTACATGGGATATTTTAGCATTGCAAATTCATAAATTTACTCTTGTCAGGAAAGTAATTATCAAATCAAGACTTTTTATCCTCCATGAAAACATTTATATCTATGAAAATTAAAATTAGATCACAGCTAGATTTCTGATAACATTTGTTCATAACAGTGAACAAATGTACTGCCTTCTAATTCCCACCATTTCGTTAATGTTTTAAGAGATATATATAAAGGTTGTAATATGTTCTACATTTGTTTCTGTCTGAAAATACGTTCTGGGCCAGAGCAATAGCAGCTAGTAGGGCATTTGCATTGCACATGGCTGACCTGGGTTCTATCCCTGGCATCTGTTATGGTTCCCCAGGCACAGCCAGTAGTAATTCCTAAGTGTAGGGGCTGGAGAGATAGTACAGCAGGTAGGGCTTTTACCTTGCATGCGGCCAACCCAGGTTCGATCTCTGGCATTCCATATGGTCCCTCAAGCACTGCCAGGAGTAATTCCTGAGTGCAGAGCCAGGAGTAACCCCTGAGCATTGCTGGGTGTGACCCCAAAAAAGAGAAAGAAAAATTCCTGAGTGCAGAACCAGGAGTAACCCCTGAGCATCACTGGGTGTGACCCAAAAGGGAAAAAAAAAAGTATGTTCTTATGTATTTGTGTTTTTATTTCAATCTATAGATAAACAGGCTGTTCTGTCAGTTACGTAAGGTTAAACATTTCCTTTGACAAGCTGACTAATGTAGAGCACTACTTAGATTTATTAGTCGCTAAGAATTTTAAGGAGAAGGTGGAAAATGAAGGGTAGAAATTAATTCTGTGTCAACATTCTGTATCGTTATGAACTCAATAGATTTAACAGAAATCTTGGTTGCAATTTTATTCACTCAGATTTGTTGTATTTGTATCAGACAGCACTTCTGTTTCCCACAGTAAAAGAAGTATGCTGGGTGTGGCTTAGTGGTAGAGCACTTGCCTGTGGGAGGCTTATAAGCAAAACCTTTTGAAATATTCATATATCAGGATAAGGAGACGATCACTTGCCGGTTCTGGCTTCTCTAAAACTTCGCCTCCGTGACCTGAAGCAGTTTCTTTTCCGTTTTGGTTCAGTTACTAGGGACTTGGAAACACTTAGTGGCATTGGGTCAGCTGCGGGGCAGGGACAGAGAAGTAGCAGCAGGTTGGTGAGGAGCTTCTTTGTCCTTGGCGGTGGCTTGCTAGGGGAGGTCATCTGGTGAAGAGCCATGAAACACGGATGTGCTTTGCAGCCCTCGTCTGCTTTACGCTTTCAACTTCTTCGCGAGGTAGCAGTGAAGAACATGCACTAACAACTCGCATTACTTGCCTTAAGGACTTTTATGTACTTTTAGGAACTAATAATTTCTCTTTTTTTTTTGCCTTCCCAATAGCTTATGTGTGAGTTGGGAAATGATGTGATAAATCGAGTTTATGAAGCTAAAGTGGAAAAGATGGGAATAAGGGAAACCACAGCCAGGACAAAGGTATTTCAGCTCCCCTTTCCCCACCTAGGCTGAGTGAAACGGCCGTTTATTTTTAGTGACTTATATATAAGACTTTTTAAGAAAAATCAATGTTGTTTCTGTTTAAATGTGGCTCTTTCTTAGATGCGTTAAGAGAATTATGTTTTATTGAGCAGATAATCAATTATAGACTCTAGCTGGCAGAGTCTTGAAGGGTAAGGCCCCATATAACAGTGTAAAAAAAAGTTCATTTAGATCAAAGAGGCCATCCGTTCATTGGTGTCTCCAGAGGTCTGCTTCCCTTCTGCCTAAGTGAATAAGTTTACATTATTTAGCTCAGTTCAGCAACTGTTTGTTAATCACTTTTGACATTATGATGGTGAGGAATTAAAAGTGGAAAGGGACCTTCTGGTGATGGGATTAGGCTTATATGCCGTGTCTGAAATTACCCATTCATGTTCATGTGTGGAAACTTAATGGATGCTGACCAAGACAGCCTGCAAGGTACATTATTCGTTTTTTGTTGTGTTTTTTCAGTCTTTATGATTTTTTATTTTTAGCATATATACCTCCTTTACTCTTTTTTTTTTTTTTGAGGGGGATCATACCCAGCGACGCTAAGGGATTGGTTACTCCTGGCTCTTCACTCAGGAATTACTCCTGGGGAGCTCGGGGACCATATGGGATGCTGAGGATCGAACCTGGGTCGGCCGCGATGCAAGGCAAACGCCCAACTTGTTGTGCTATTGCTCCAGCCCCCCTCCTTTACTCTTATGCTGTTTTTTATGTTAAACTAAAAGTATGGATTTTTTTTTTGTTTGCTTTTTTTGGGTCACACCCGGCAATGCTCAGGGGTTTCTCTTGGCTCTGCACTCAGGAATCACTCCCTTGTGGTGCCCGGGGGACCATATGGGATGCCGGGGATTGAACCCAGGCTGGCATGGGCTGGCCGCTTGCAAGGCAAACGCCCTACCTGCTGGGAAATCCGCTCCGGCCCCCAATAATCTTTCTACTTTAAAGTCACTGTGGGTCGGGCCGGGCGATGGCTCAGTGGGTAGGGCATTTGCCTTGCACGCGGCTGGCCTGTGCCAGCTTGGGTTCGATCCCCGGCATCCCATATGGTCCCCCCAAGCACCGCCAGGAGTGATTCCTTAGTGCAGAGCCAGGAGGAGTAACCCCTGAGCATTGCCAGGTGTGACCCAAAAACCAAAAAAAAAAAAAAAAAGTAAAATAAAGTCACTGTGGGACTGGGCGTGGTGGCGTGCGCCTGTAGTCCCAGCTACTCGGGAGGCTGAGGCCGGAGGATCGCTTGAGTCCAGGAGTTCTGGGCTGTAGTGTGCTATGCCGATCGGGTGTCCACACTAAGTTCGGCATCAATATGGTGACCCTCCGGGAGCGGAGAACCACCAGGTTGCCTAAGGAGAGGTGACCCTCCCCAGGTCGGAAACGGAGCAGGTCAAAACTCCTGTGCTGATCAGTAAAGTTACTGTAATTGGGGCCGGAGCGATAGTCCAGTGAGTAGGGCATTTGCGTTGCACATGGCCGACCCAGGTTTGATCCCCGGCATCCCATATGGTCCCCTGAGCACCACCAGGAGTAATTCCTTAGTGCAGAGCCAGGAGTCACCCCTGAACACTGCCGGGTGTGACCTGAAAATCAAACAAACAAACAAACAAACAAAGTTACTGTGATTTAAACCAGTTTCACTTAAACTACACCACCTTCACTTCACTGATGACATCGTTCTAATAACACCAAACATTAGCCAAGCGGCACAAATGCTGGCTGACTTCCGACTGAGAATATGGAAAGATAGGTCTACAGCTGAATCTGAAGAAAACTATGTTCATGAAAAATGAACTAGTTCCAGAGACCCCATTCACTCTCAATGGAACAGACATCTCTGAATGCAGCAGTTATGTGTACCTAGGTCGAGAAGTCAACATGATGAACGACCTAAAACCTGAGCTGCGCAGGAGGAAGAGAGTGCAGCATGGAATGCCTTCAAAGGCATCGAAGAAATAGTTAAAAGGACAAAGAACCTCCAGCTCTGGGCACATCTCTTTGACTCCACCATATTCCTTGCATTAACATACGCCTCAGAGACCTGGGCCCTACGAAAGCAGGATGAGAATGCTATTCGGGTCTCCCAGAGAGGAATCGAAAGAGCTATGCTTGGAATATCATGCCTCACTCAAGTGAGAGAAGGAATCTGGAGTTCCAACCTCCATCACTATTCCAGAATCAGGGATGCTGTCTCATTTGCCAAGGCATCGAAAATCAGATGGGCTGGACATGTAATGCGATTTGGAGACGACCGCTAGACTAGAGCCATTACCGACTGGATCCCACGGGATGTCAAAAGATCACGTGGGCCGCCCACCTACAAGATGGTCAGACTTCCTTGTCAAGACCCTGAAGGAACGGTTTGAGGCTCTTCATATTCCTGAATCAACCAGATGCCATTGGGCTACATTGGCACGTGATAGGGTCCAATGGAAATGTTACTGGCGCCCGCTCGAGCAAATCGATGAATAACGAGATTCAAGTGATCAAGTGATCACTTAAACCAGATTCTTATTTTTTCTAATGCAGGGCTGTTTTATTTCAAACTTTGAAGTATCCTTTTCTTTTAGCCAAAGGCCTCAGCATTGAAAAAAAATAGTAAAGAAAAAGAACTGATCTGGCATTTTATTGTTGTATCCCTAAATTCAAAATATAAAAATGTGACGTCTTATGCCTCCACCCCTGCCCAGTTAAGTTCGGGTACTCTGCTGTTTTAATGTGATTATCTTATGAAAATTCATGACTGACAACAGAGATGATTCAGTTTCAATGTTCTTTTTTGAAGTATGCGTAAACTGAAAGCAAGTTCTTTGAATTTATATGGGATTTTTTGGTATAATCTTTCACACTTAAAGCACAAGGAAATACATATATGTATATATATATTTTTTTAATTGAATATTTGTTTTAGACTAATATGAAATCAGAGGTCATCAAGTATTTGGAAGGGCAATTTTCTGCATAACTTACCCAATTCAGAACTGGAACCACGATTTGTGAATTTTTTTTAAGTTCTTTAAAGAATTTCTTTAAATGAATGGCTTCTGTGTGAGTGTTAGCAACGCTAAGTAAGTCGGTCTAATGTCACGACGTTGTTATGTAAACCAGGCAGGAGAAAGAGGCATATATCAGAGCAAAGTATGTGGAGAGAAAATTTGTGGATGAATATTTGCTGTCCTCATCACCTCCTGAGCCGGAGAAAAGGTCGCTTTCCCAGAGCTGCGAGGAAAACAGACTGAGCGTTTCCAGACTCGGGCCCGACGACCACCTGCGGGCTCTCTCAGCTCAGGTAGTGCAGCGGAATTGTTGGAAACATAACATTTTCCTTGATCTAATGTCATGTAAAATCTAAATTAGTAGCCATTGAAGGTGTTGTTAATACTAAAAATCTGATTTTTGTCTATATTTTCTAGGGAAAGGCTTATTTCTAATTTTAAAAGAGAGGTTTAGAAACTGTCTTGGTAATTCACATTTCTAGGTAATGTGCACATTCTAAGGAATGAAACTGCATAAAATGCAAGGGGAAAGGGAGTTTGAAATCTGTCATGCCAGAGCCCTAAGTATCTGATTAACAGCCTAGTAGCTTCCTATTATTTTCCTTCTAAATTTTTCCCGTAATGTTTTTTCCTGCCCTTTTCCCTTCTTACGGCCTGCTTTGTGCTTTGCTAACTTGCATGTCCCAGTGGTTGCTGTAAATAGCGACGAGGCCAGGCGGGAGTCTCTGTTCTGTCCTGATGAGCTAGACTCACTCTTCTCCTACTTTGATACTTCTTCAAAACTGCGTAGTAGTAAGTACTGGTCTCGTGCGGCATTCCGAGTCTGCCAGTGGTCATTGTGCGTGTGGCCATTTCTTTAGATGTTGCCCATTGTCTCAGAATTACACATTGCTTAACAATCATACATTAAATGTAGCTCTTTGCTACCCCCTGACACATTACGGAGTAATGAAATGTGTTGCAACTCTGAAAATAAGTTAATTTTCAGACATTGTGATTCACATTTTTGATAAACTGTTTGGGAATGATTTAAATCGCATTCAGTGTATTCTGATTGTGGTGACTGCGGTTCACATTAATCAATCAAAGATCATTTAGAAAGATTGTTTGTGGGAGATTGTGTTCTAAATGGCCCGAGCTTTCAACAAGCTGATTTTCCTTTAACGCAGTCAAAAGCAATGACAGTGGGATCCAGCAGAGCTCTGATGATGGGAGAGACTCTTTACCCTCCACGGTGTCGACCAACAGTTTATATGAGCCTGGTGAGTTTGGGCGTAGTCAAAGCCAGTTGATGTCGTTTGCCGGGCATGCGCCTTGCAACTGCCTAGTCTTGGTTACTTTCTAAAGAAAGTGCCTCATGATATATTTTAAAAGTGCCTTTTCACTGGCTCAGGAGAGGCGCTGATCCTCTGAGCCTTAGCCTTGTGTCTTTCCACGTGGCCGTCGTCTCTTGGCGAGAGACACGAGCAGCCGCTTCCCTATGAGGTTTTCTTCAGACCTGTGGTTCACTTCATGTTCTGTCTTGCATGATTTCGGTGACTTTGGTCTGTTGAAGGACTGAGTAGCGAGCACTCTTACGATGACTTGAACTGTTTGATTTGTTTAAGTTTTAGGGTTTGGCTTTGGGGCCACACCCAGCGATTCTCAGGCCATGGTCCTGGCTCTGCTCTCCGGGAACACTCCTGGCGGGGCTTGGGGATCGTATGGGGTACTGGGGATCAAGCCTAGGTCTGCTGTGTGCAAAGCAAGCGCCCTGCCCACTGTACTGTCTCTCTGGCCCGGCAGCACTCATCATATTAAAGCGCAAGCTCACGCCGCTTCATATGTCTGTTGTCAGCACTGGGTCCGGCCCCTAGAGTGCCAGGGACCCTCCTCCACAGTGCACTGGAACAGCCAGCCCCTCTTTTCTCCCTCTTTCCTGCTTGCTCACCTCAGTTCTGGAGTCACAATCCAAGAATTAGCTTCGCTTTTGTTTCTTGTTATTTGCTGCTCTTGGCTTGTGCTTTGGGGGTAGCTCCTGGCAGCTGTTTCTTACTACATATGACTAAAATCATCCAGTATTTTTGTTGTTGTCTCCACTTGACTTGCTTCACTTGGCATAATTCCCTTCGATATTCTTGTCCATATTGTTGAAATGTAAAGATTCCATGGGATACTAGTCACTGAGTAGTATCCATGAGGAGCCATAGCTTGTTTATGGACACACTTAGGTCGTGGTCCATGTTTCGCCTTGGTAAATGCTGTTGCAGGAAACATAAAACAATAAACAAACTTTCTTACTCAGGAATCACGAAGAATTTATTTTTATCGATGTATTTGTGTTTGCTTTTTCAGAGGGAGAAAGGCAAGATTCTGCGTATCTGGACTCAAGCATCTTAATCCAGGACTTCAACTTTACAGGGCTTCGTATGAAAAAAATCTTCCCAAAATGGCTGAGGCTTTGGCTCACGGTGCAGATGTCAACTGGGCTAACTCAGAAGAGAACAAAGCAACACCACTTATTCAAGCTGTATTAGGGGGTATGAGTGTGTACATTTGGTGGCAGTCACTTGTCACTTGTCTTCCTGTTGTTCATCGATTTGCTTGAGCGGGCGCCAGTAACATCTCCATTTGTTGGGAATGAGGTCCACCATTATTGTTAGTGTTTTTGGCATATAGAATACACCACAGGTAGCTTGCCAGGCTCTGCTGTGGCTCTGGGTTCATCCCAGGGGGCCCAGTCTTTTTCTATGTCAGACCATCAACCATCCAGGGGCCACGGGGCAGAGCCCTGGGTGTAGACAAGCCTGTCTCCTGTCTGCCACCTGCTGACGCGAGACAGGCACTGCAGCCACATCTTTAACACCTTGAGGGGCAGTTTGATGATAGTAAATATGAAAAAATCAAAATACATTCAGAACATAGCTTTTTAGAATTGCTTTTTTTTATCATTCATTCATTCATTCATTCATTTTGCTTTTTGGGTCACATCCGGCAGTGCTCAGGGGTTACTCCTGGCTCTGCACTCAGGAATTACTCCTGGCAGTGCTTGGGGTACCATATGGGATGCTGGGGATCAAAACTGGGTCTGCTGCACTGAAGGCAAACACCCTACTCGCTGTGCTATCACTCAGCCCCTAGAATTACTTCGTTTAAGAGATCGGTTAAAATCTAAAAAGATAGGACAATAGAAGAAGCAAATAGTAATTCCTGAGCACCACTTTAATTTTTGTAAACTCAAACAAATTTTTAAGAATACGATGTTTTCCTTGCGGTGCCAGGAATTGAACCGGATTTCAGCTACGTAAGCATGCTCTCTACTTCTGAACCATATCCCTGACTCGTCTCGTTTTCTTTTTCACCGAAAGGAAATTTTGACAATTGTTTTGTAAAAAAAATTTTTGATAATTAGAAGAAGTATGTTTTCTAGGTCGGATTCTAAAAATTTCCACTAAGTCCTATTAGTAGTTCCTGAAAAGAAATTAGTTTCATTTCTGTGCTTTTGCTGGGCGATAATTTCTTTCGTTGTTATTGTGCTTTATTATTGTTAGTTTTTCCTTGGCTCCTGAGCAGTACTCGAGCTGCTCCTGGCTTGGATCTTGACCAAGCATCCAGGGGCCCCCTCCTGGCAGTGCTCGGGAACCTGCCCCAGGGCTCGAACCCGGGCCTTCTGCTGCGAAGCATCGGCTCCTGCCTGTTGACCACACTCTCCCAGCCCCTTTTGAGGAGAAGCGAAATAGAAAGACTGTTAAACACTTTGTTTTGAACAGAAATATGTTGCTTTTTGCGTTTATTCACTGCGGTCTTCTCTTCTCTAAGGGCTCTTTGGTGACCTGCGAGTTTCTGCTACAGAATGGTGCTAACGTGAACCAAAAGAGATGTACAAGGGCCGGGGCCCCTTGCACCACGCCACCGTCCTAGGACACTACGGGTAATCAATGATTCTCACATACCTAAGTGGCTTTTATTTAAAAACACTTGATTTGCAGCCATGCTTTTATTCTCAGGTTAAGACTGTCAGGTAAAGTTTGTAAAATGTTCTAAGGAAATTTAAAATTTAAGAAGTTCCCTTTTTGGCAGGATGGGGGGCTTTTGAGGTCACCCCAGCAATGCTCAGGGGTTACTCCTGGCTCTGCTCTCAGGATTTACTTCTGGTGGTGGTTGGGGAACCACATGGGATGCCGGGGATTGAATCCAGGTTGCCTGTTTGCAAGGCAAACACCTACCCTCTGTGCTATCACTCCGGTCCAGGAAGTTCCTTTTTATAAGAAAACTTGTTGTTTTTCAGACATCTGCAAAACTTACTTCACACTCCATTTATCATTTACATAGGCTAGTCTTTCACCCTGGTGCTGAAGTTGTGATTCATCCCAGATCAGATTCTTTAAGTCACTGTATATTTTATGCCTCTACGTGCTGCGTTCTACACGTAGCAAACATTTGGGGAGAGTGATCGGTTTTACTTTTTCCATGGGCTAGCTGAAGTCAGATTCTGAATTCAATCCTTTAATGTGTGATTTTTTTTTTTTCTCCTTTTTGGGTCACACCCGGAAATGCTCAGGGGTTACTCCTGGTTCTGCGCTCAGGAATCACTCCTGGAGGTGCTCAGGGGACCATATGGGATGCCGGGATCGAACCCGGGTTGGCCGCCTGCAAGGCAAATGCCCTCCCCGCTGGACTATTGCTCCGGCCCTTAATGTGTGATCTGAAGTTAGCATTTTATTTTTTGTGTTTAATTGAGGCGATGGTTTGCAGCACTGTACTCTCGGAGAGGCGTTCCACGCCTGGACACATGTCTCTGTTGTACCGTCCCACCACCGCACTTCTGTTGCTGCGCCATCACCCTCCGACTCGAGCCGCCCCTTCACCCCTTTCCCCACTCCCTTCCCTCTGGTACCAGCCCGTTCTCTTGTCAGAATCTAAGACAAATGGTGCTTCTTTGTTGCTTTGACGGCAAGACTTCTTTATAGCAGCTTCTGTTCTTAGCATAACTTGTCTGCCTTCAGGTAACAGCGGAGGGGACCAACAGGGCTTGTTGGCGGTGCTTGGGGATCATGCAGCGCTAGGGTTGCCCAGGTCTCCCTGGGGGCATTTGAGCCCCACCAGGTGACGTCAGAGGGACTGTGTGATGTCAGGGGTTTATCTGGGGTTGGCAGCATGCAGGTATGCAACTTAACCCCGAAACAGCTCTTCTGACCCCTGTATTTGTTTCTTAAGATGATTGTTCCCATAGTACTCCATTTTGTGCTTCAGTTTCTCTTGAGTTTCTGTGAGCTTTAGTACAGTGGATTGCCTTCTGCTCTTTTGCTATTGCTGTAATATCAAGATACTACCATTATCTTGCTTTCCTCCTTTCCCAAGTAACAACCATGGGTGATTCTTTTGAATTTTTAAATTTAAGTTTTTTTTTTAGAATTTAATAATTTCTACAATACCTGTGGGAACCCCTGAACACTCCTCTCCAGGAGGCTGAGTCGGGCTGTTTTCATCATTGCAGGGAGACTCATCTGCATGCCGTCCTCCCCTGTTTAAAGTTTGGTTTGAACACGTAGTAAGGGCAGGACTCCTGAGCAGGTGTCGTGACTTTCAGAAAACTATGATTTTATGGCATCAAATTTAAATGATGCAAGAACTGAGAGCCTACCTATTACCGAGAGTATCCCGCCCACATGGCAGAGCCTGGCAAGCTACCTGTGTCGTATTTGATATGCCAAAAACAGTAACAATAATAGTCCTCATTCCCATGACCTGAAAGAACAGTTTGAGGGTTCTTCGTGTTCCTGGAGTGAGCAGATGTCATTGGGCTACACTAGCACGTGACAGGGACGAATGAAGATGTTACTGGCTCCTGCTCGAACAAATCAATGAACAACAGGAAGACAAGTGATACAAGTGACCCAGATATTACCATTATCTTGGCTTCCTCCTTTCCCAAATACAACCATGAGTGATTTTAAAAATTTTAAGTTTATAGGGGCTGGAGCAGTAATACAGTGGGTAAGACATTTGCCTTAGCGTGCACCCCATGTGGTTCTAGTCTCTGGCACCCCATATGGTCACCAGAGCCTGCAAGAAGTGATTTCTAAGTGCAGAATTAGGAGTAAACTCTTGAGCATTGTCAGGTGTGGCCCCGAAATGAACAAACAAATTGAGTTTATATCTGTACATCATTTTAGGATAGTCTTTGAGGATAGGAAACATAATTTATATATCTCACTGTGCTCTGTTACCATCAGGTTAAATACGAAAATACCTTGAAATTTATAAAATGCTGCTTATAAATTGGTAAATTTGTCTTATCAGATTACATATTCAATAAATATAAGAGAATGAAATCAAGAATTACCTATTGCAGTGTTATTTCTCTAAAGTCTGGGAGTGTTTTTTAATCTCTGTTAAGGTGACTACTAATTACTTGTTTTCTTGACACTGTCACAAAATGCTGTTTCCTTAAACAGGCAGGTGTGTTTATTCTTGAAACGAGGTGCCAATCAACACGCCACTGATGAAGAAGGGAAAGACCCTTTAAGCATCGCTGTAGAAGCTGCCAATGCTGATATAGTCACGTTGTGAGTGTTTCCTTTGGTTGTTTCCCACACAAAGCACGTACTGCATGCGCTGTTCACATAGAGCGTTTCGGGTACACATGTGAATCTGAGACTTGGCTACACGCTATTTGCCATGTACTTCTCAAGTCCACACATGAAGCTTCCTCAGCAGTTCCAGTTTCTGTGGCTTCTAGAGGATCCAGCTGCAGGAGACCTTGCAGTAATCCTGCTTAAATCAAGCTTGGAAACGGACTTACTAGCCATCTTGTATTGTCTTTTCTGATGCAAATTGCATAAGGAAGTAAACCCATTCTAAAAATTCCTTGTTTTGGAACCACACCTGGTGGTTCTTGGGAGGTCATGAAGGCCCAGGACTAAACCTTGCATGCAAAGCTCGGTTGAGCTATCTCTTAGCCCTGATATGGTCACTTTAAATCATCTTTAACCTCAGGGTACTGGGTCTGATACAAGCTCCTTTATCTTCATGGCAAATATTGGTTAAAAAAAAATTAACGTTAGTACCTGTTTTAACTGCTTGTGTGTCACATTATTTTTAGGCCATTTATAATGTCCCTAATTACTTGTTTTATTTCATTTTAGGTTACGTTTTAGCAAGAATGAATGAAGAGATGCGGGAATCAGAAGGACTTTACGGACAGCCAGGTCAATATTCTACTAACAACCATACCGAAATGCAGTATAAGAAATGCATTCAGGAATTTATCAGTTTACAGTTGGAAGATTCATAGTTCCTTAGCAAATTCACTTCATACTCTAGAGCTTTTATAACTTGTACATTGTGAGTTGTTAGATATGTAGTATCTATTGGGAGTCACTAACTCTCCCAGCCTTTAAAAATCTATAACTTACTCGCTGTGTTTCACTCTGGCTGCCGACTTCTTGATCTGCTATACTGATGTCTTCCAGATACATTCCAGTGACGTGGATGGAATGATAGCGTATCTTTGTATACTTACAGCAGCACAACACACTTTTCTTTTTGGAATTCTCTTTAGCTATCAAATGAATAGAATAAGATTGTTTTCTTCTTTTTTGTTATTCAGGGAATTTCTATAAATTGTGTTCAGGGAGAAAACCAAAGCACCATGTGTTTGGCATATTAAAAAAAAAAATCAGTATGAAAAATACCTGGAAAAAATTGATTGAAGAGTTTTGTGCTCCGATCTGAAAAATGAGTTAAAGGTTTAAAATGAAAAGTTACCTATAGATAAAAGAAGTCCACAGTAGAGATGGAGTTAGTTTTGAAAGTTAAGGGAAAGGTCTTTTATGTGGTTTGGTTCCAAGCAATTTTTAAGTATCTGTTGGATAAATGGAAACATTATGACTATATTTTTGTCAACCTGATGGCAAAATAGGCTTATTCTTATTAGAGAAATCAACTCAGGAGCAGCTCGTCTCATCTTGAGTGATACTCACCTTTGAGTCAAGAGGTCATTACGAAAAGGACAAATGCTACCCGTGGACTCCATGATGAACACATTGTAGACATTCTTCCAGCAAAAGGGACTAATTAGCGCCTCTCTAGTTTCACGAATTTGAGTATGTGAATTCTATAATGGTCTTAAATTCACATACAGATGAGTGAAAAGCATTCAGGAGTTCATGAGTAAAATACGAGAATTTTCAGGTTGCAATAATTTAAGAGGTCTTTAATATTTCAGAGTGGCTTGATGATATCTATTCTGTTTAAATATTTTTTGAAATTCTGTTCTGTTTGCCGTCTTCAGCCATTTACTTTAAATAATTATTATAAACTTGGGAGCCATTCTTTTCTCAAAGGACTGTATTACTATATATTTTTTGGTCTAATTTATTTGGGAACAAGTAAAAACTTTGAGAATAGTGACACTTCCGCTCGCCCCTTCTCCTCGGGGGGGTCCCTCTTTAATCCTATGGATCATACAGTACTGACTCAAGCTAGACCAACGTCCGAGTGCTGAGTAGAGGTGAAGTCTCGGGGTTAGCTCGGAATTTCACCCATTGGTTTTAAACTTGAATGTTAGATTTTAAATGCATTATAATTTTGTAACAGATATATTTAAGTGATAGTATTACTGGGCCATTTTTCAGGCCTTTGTGTTTAAGCACTTTAAAATAAATCATTTAGAGGCTATGACCTGCTATTGTGAGATAAAGCGGAACGTCAAGGTTTTGAGTTCAACAACCCCCTCCTCTCCCCCGCACCTTACAACTTGGATGTTTCTCTTTCCTGAAGGTGTTTGCTGATGACGTTTCACCCACTGATTAGTCAGGAGGTTGGTGGTCTGCTTTCCCCAGGGCTGGGGGAGCTTAAAAGGACAGGCCCCAGTGTTCTTCCTTTGCAGCCTTTAATCGCGCCCAGATTCCTGGAGCTGCTGCCGCCCCCTCCAGGAGTGTTCCGTCATCTCGTTCATTGTTATGTCCAAGTATATGAGTATACTCCTCCTGCTCTTCAGTAGATAGGTAAACTTTGCCAGTGTATTTGAATGAAATTTTGAAGAAAGAAAAGGTCCAATTTTGAAAGGAGAATTTGGTTTATTTGGCCATGATCTTGATCATAATTAGATAAATAACTCACGTAGAACCAGCCACATTGGCATCATTTGATGCTTATACGGTAACATGGTGAAACGGTGCCGAAATTGCTCTCCGACTGCTGCTTTCTGCACCGCTGGAGAGCAGCCGGGTCTGCTCAGGGGGCAGGTCCTGTTCCTGCGCTTGTCCCTGGCCCTTTCTCTAAGAGACTTTGCTGGTGATTGTTTCATACCCATGGTTTCTTTCTTTCCCCCTAGCACCAGAATTTGGGGTCATTTTCAAATGCTAGAACTTTCTATCTTTTGATGTTGAAGAACCCTGCTATTTAAAAGACTTAGAATCCTCGGCAATTAATGTCCTTTTCCTTGGAAACCCCACTTCTAAATTTTTTCTCACTAAGGATCTGAGACTTTCCCATCACCCCAGCACCCCACCCCACCCTTTTTTTTTTTCTTTAAATTTTGGCAAGGCTATGTAAGAGCACACGTTTCCTAAAGGAAAAACAGATCCTCATCATCTGTTCCTGGAACTATAAGGGGACTGGCCACCCAGTGCTGTTCCTCTGGGTGAAGTCTCCGGTCCTCAGTGGTCAGAAACCTTGTCAGGGTTCCCCTTGGCATATTGCCTTGGTTCTTGGCAGTTTCTCCCCCAGCTGGAAATCGCTGCCGTGCAAAACTGCCACCAGTTCGGAGAGTGTTGCCGCTCTGTCTCTAACCACGTAGATGACCCAAACTGTAACTGACCCAGGAGGGACAGGATCATCCCTGTGGCCCCCCGCTGGAGGGGCCTCCCACGCTGCCATCTCTGAGGCACGCACAATTCAAAAGCAAAACCAGCAAACTCTTGGCTCCTCCTTAACTGTTTCTCAATGGATACTCTGAATACCAAAAGCAGACTGTCTTAAACAATCAGTGGAATATGCAATAGTCCACCTTTTCAAAGCTCAGAACTGTCCAGGCATGTGGAAATTAACTTTCTGAAGAGGATAGAATGTGATTAAGTAATTTAAAGAATCCACGTGGTGTTATAAATACCAGGCGATTTGTTATTTACCACTTACTGCAAGCTGTTAAATGTACTTCTCTGAACGTTCTAGGGTAACATATTAGGTTATTTATTGTATTCTAGTATAGACAAGTTATATTTGCCTTGGGAAACATTCTAAATGATTGAAATTTATATTTACAATTTAAAAGAATCTCATTGGCGTTCAGTTTGTGTTAATTATATAAACTACTGTAGCCCCCATTGTTATTGTAACACTTGCTTTTACAGCAGTTTGAGGTATAAGGAAGGTGTCATATCCATAGTCTGTTATTTCGTTAGAAACTGGAAGTTAACAGTTTTGTGTGTACATACGTGTGAAGCTGAGACTTGTTTTTGTATTGTATTAACTTTTTCCAAATGTATTCAGTCCTTGAAACCAATGATTAGTGCAGCACCAACACGTTCCTTCAAGGAAGTATTTCATTCAGTGAATAAAAGATCTAAAAATGTGTTTTGCATGGTACAATGGTTCTACTACTATGTATTTGTGTGATAGGTAATAGGTGATTGAAGAGCAAAAACTGGGAAACCATTAAGACAAAAACATTCCACAGCTTGTTCTCCAAAATATGCATTACCGAGACAGCAGAAGCCATATATTGTCGTTGTACTGCCGTCCTACTTGAGGGTGCTCACTCGGTGCTACCTGTCCCCCTGGCATTAGCATCTGCCCCTTCTCTCTCCCTGAATGTATAATGTGTGCCTTTTCAGTTACTTCTGGTGTCGAATGCTGAAATCAGTGTGGTATTTTTTGTATTATAATCTGCACTTTATGCTTTCTTGGAAAGTGCAATTCCAGATTCTCCAGTTTGAATAGTATTTTGAAGATATTTATAATGTTTACAGCAAATATTTTAACTATTTTAATTCAACATCAAGAATAAGAAAACTTTTGAACTATTTTGTATGGGTTGTTAATTGCTCTTTTATTCATTTATTTCTATCTCTTCAAGTGGCTTAAGATGAGACTAGAGAGCAGTTGGCCTCGCCGTGGGAGCTGACTTTTAAGGGACTGTGGTTTAACTGTATTGTCCTACTAGCTGTTCAGCGTATCAACCTTTATTTTTGTTGCTTTAGTAAGAACCATGAGTTAGATGTTAGTCTTAGCCAAGATACTAAGAATCTACTAAGAATCTTTTCTCATGTTTCTTTTAAAAATCGGTTGATTCATGTCATGAGAAAATTGTCAGGGCTAAATAAGAACTCTGTGGAGATACAAATGACTTGCTTTTTGTGTGTATCTATAATTTTAAATGACTAAATATTTAAAGTATTAAATGACTTATTGAAAATCTTGGAATATAATGTTGTACCTTTTTGTTAGATCTCTGTTCCCTCAACATTTTTTCTGATTCTCTAGCTTTTAATGTATCTGTTGCTTCCATTTCCCCCTTTTTAAAAGCTATCAAAAATTAGTGCACTATTCGCAGCAGTAGTAATGAGTTTGTAGTCAGATGGATGCAAGGTATCTTATGGGAAATAATATCAGAAATATGTTGCAATAATAGTTGTTTAAGACTCTGTTTGATGGTCTAATCTTGAGGACACAACCATTCCAAGCTTCTACAGAAAACCATTATGCATATATGTGAATGATGCACTTTGAAAATAAGATTTTATTTTATACAGTCTTTTAGGAATGTGTATGTGTCTCTAATGAGTTTCCCGTGGCAAAAATCAATCTTCATCAGAATGCGCTAGAGTCAGCAATCTATTTCTTTACAACATTGTCAGACATCTATGCTTTTATGTGAACAAATACCTTTTTTATTCCACTTTTGTCACAGCATTCTTGTTTATATGACCTGTAATAAACAAACAAAAAACCCTTTTGTCTGTGACACTGATTTTTTAGTCATTTTCTGGGTTTTATCATCTTAGAAACTTAGTAAGCAGCGTTAGTTTCAGTTAAGCATTGAAGTTTGAAGAATTACTTTTTCACATGTTATTTAAATTTGAATGCCTTTTAATTAAAAAGACAGTATTAAGGTAGGAGGGTTTTCTCCTACCTGATTAGCAGTTTTGCTTGGTAATAACTTGCATCCATCAGAAATAGTTTCTTGTGTTTTTCTTTTAACTTTGATCAAGGAAAATGCTTTTTTTTTTTTGAAAAGAATGCCTCATTTACTGTCCCTCCCTTAGAATGACTTTTTCCTTGTGTTAATAAATGTGTTTCTTTATGTTGCTCTAAACCACTTGCATCTTTGCGCCTTTCTAACTCTGAATTTTCCTCTGTGGCTGCATCTGAGGTGCTTGTCTCAGGTATAGTTTTTATTTTTTTTTCTCTATATCCTTTTCCAGCATTTGTTTAGTTGGTCGTTATCACCTTAAAATGCTCGTCTGAGCAAAATTTTAATAAAATGAACTAATAAACTATTACTAGCCGTAAAAAGTTTATTTCAGTACTAATTATATACATTTACAAGTGTTCTGTTCTTATTTTTATGCAGGTGATGAAGCGTACCAGGACATTTTCCGTGATTTTTCCCAGATGGCGTCCAATAATCCAGAAAAAATTAAATCGTTTCCAACAAGATTCGCAGAAATTCTGAATTTCGGGAGGAGGGGAATATATTAAGCCCCATTATCCCCGATTTCAGTGTGTAGACATCTGAAAACTCACAAATTTTTATTGTTTTAATTCTACCTACTTTAGTAATAGTAACTTGGAAAAAAGGTACCCATTCGTTAATATTTTTTATGAAATTCAAATAGCTAGTTGTTGGAAGAGTAACTTGCTATAAAACCTCTTTTATTTATTTTTTGAAGCCTGTTTAGAGGGCTGTTTGTCTCAATTTAGGCCCTCTCTCGGTTACAAGCTGCAGAGTTAGACAGATTTCTTTTTGGTCTGTGGATGGAGCGTTGAATTCTTTCCCCCTTTGTTCATTCAAGCCTGTCTGTGTCAAGTGACAACTGATTTTCCTGCCTGCCTTAAGAATTTCTTTCTTTTTTGTTTGATTTTGTTTGTTTTTTTGGGCCACACCTGGTGATGCTCAGGGGTTACTCCTGACACTATATTCAGGAACTACTCCTGGCGGTGCTCAGGGACCATACGGGGTGCTGGAGACCAGACCTGGGATGGCTGTGTGCAAACACCCCAACCTACTGGACTTTCTCTCCAGCCCCTTGAGAATTTCTGTTCTGTAACTTCCCTGACAGCTTTTGGTAGCACAGAAAGTTTCTTGTTTCACCTTTGTTTTACGGTAGCGCAGCTATCATACACACAGTATGAAACTCAATTATTAAAACTAGAGTTGTTCCCCTGTTTTGTTCATAAATGCAGTTATACGCCTTGATGTCTAGTTGTTGTCCAGAACTTTAGCATACATATAACAGCTGCACAACGGCACAGTTCGGCCCTTTAGATTTCTTTCCGTATATGAAGCTAGAAGAAGCCCTCAGCATTTTTCTTTTAAATCGTTTAAAAAAATATATCAGTTATAGAAATTGTAGCTCTTCATTGTTGGGCTGATTTCCTAAAATCTTCACTTTTTTTTTTTTTGGATGTAAATAAAATTGTGTTTCAAAGGTTACTTGAATGTTGAAAATTATGCTTTCATCAAAATCTAATTTTCAAATGAGATGTTGATTTAGAAAAATAATGTAGGACATTTATATTTGTTATTTTTCCTTTTGCTACTGTTACCATCAAAAGAAATATCTCTGCAAAGGAAGAAAAAAAGTTGATGTTTTTCTTAGTTTATACTAAAATAGAGTGCAAGTTGCTTTTTACGTTTTCAAGCATCCATCCTGTGTACTGGCACACAGCGCATGCTCTCTTAAGTTACAACAGCTGTATAGTTTTAGTATAGGTTATATGAATCACAGACCCTTGAATTAAAAATATGATGAATATACTCATTTACCTCGGTCACAGGTTAGTCTGATACCATCTCTGACATACACATAATTACATAACTTGCCTTATATTTCTGTTATTTCATCAATTAAGTTTACTCTTTATATGTTACATGTAAATAATATTGCTGCGCCAGCCCCCTTTTAAAAAACTTTTGGGGCCGCTTTGGCAGTGCTCAGGGGTTTCTCCTGGCGGTCCACTAGGGTCGCTCCTGGCATGCTTGGGAGACCACGTGGTGCCTGTCAAACCCAGGCCTCCCTGCATGCGAGCGTGTGCTCCAGCCTGTGGAACTTCCTCTCCAATCGCTGCACATTTTCTAAGTAGGAGAGACTTTAAAACTTGACTTGTCAAATAAGTTGAGAAATGATATTTATCTTTTTTTTCTTTAGAGTTTTATAAATCGAAAACCCAATCAGTCTAGATAGGAATGATACTGAAATAAACCTATGGCACAAAGAGGTTCTGTTTGGCCGAACTGCAGCGGTATGATGCTTACTTAATAGTGATCATGTGTTGGCAAAAAATATCTTTGTGAACTCTTTCCGGATGAAATGTTACCTGTCAATGCCTTTTGTTTTCGTAATGACCAGAACATCGCACCCTTTCTGTCTCGCCTGCCACTGAGCATGGAGCTTTGCAACAAGCTTGTTTGTCACGTGTTTGGCAGAGTGTCTGTACTCGGAAAGTGTCTGAAAAGGTCAAGAATAAGGAAATAAACACTAGAAAGAGAAAAGAGTCTTTCACAGTGCCTGTTCCTGTGTTGACCCATGCTAAGGGCACCTCACCCTCACCCACGAAGCTTATAGGCACTTGTCCCCGTGGACCAGCGCCTCACCTCTGGGATCTCTGATAGTGGCCTGAGTCAGCAGCTGTTCATGTGATTTTGCCCTCTAAATGTAATGATTAGACTTATATTCGAAGTGCATGAAAGACAGTCATGGTTCTTCCGAAAGAGAGTACTTCAACAGTACAGGGAACCCAGCAATTAAAAAATATTTTTCCCATGGCTCTATTTCTTGTCTTTGTAAGTCTGTAATTGCACAGAATGGCAGAAGTTGTGTAGCAGACCGCTAGGCCTTGGAGCCAGCAACAGAAGCAGTCACAAAGTAGGTTTTATATAGCATTAACAAACCTGAGTTTTATTATGCTGTGAATTAGTCCTGCATTCTGCAAAATTATGTGTGAATATTGTCTTTGCACCTTTGGGTTTCGTATTTCTCAGTTAATATCATTGCCCTTTGTTTTCTTTCACTGATTTGCTGACATTCGTTTTGATTTTGTATTGTTCTGTTTGCCCATTTAAAAATGACATGTGTTAAAATAGGATAGCAGTACTAACTGAGGAATTCATAAAGTGCAGTTTTGTGTTAGAACTAGACAAAAGTTAATTTAGTATTTGCAGTGTTCCATTGGAACACTTAGATGTTCAAGAGTTCTAAGGTTTTTCATTTGGTACAGTCCTTAGAAATTTGGAAATTTGCAGGGATTCATTATATTAACAGTGGTATTCACTGTAGATTTTAATGAACTTTAATGTTTACTTAAATAATTTGGAATATGTAGTTTGGTTCTTCATGAATGCATTTTGAAAAAAAGTTATCCCATAGTCTGGAAACTAAAGTGTGAGGTGTGTTCAGCAGTATTTCTGAAATGCGGTTTTACGCGCATGTACAGTATGATCGCAAACCACATTGTATTTAGGAGTAAACCTACACTTTATTTTGAGTAACGACACGTTCCTCTATCACTCGTATTGTCAAGTCCACTTTTCTGTCTGGTAGCACTTTTAATTATGGGCATGAGCTGGAAAAATGAGATATTTTATGTCATTTTAAGTCCAGAATAACTTTGGGCTGCACTGCAAGAGACCGAGAGTCGTTCTCTGTGCCTCCGGAGTCTGCGTTCCTCGCCAGCGACACGAGTGGGACGAGCCGGGCCGGGATCAGGAGAGCGGCCTCACGCGCCGGCCGCTCGCACCCGCCTTTGTACTTTGCCGCATGTGACTCCACAGCAGGGCAGGCTTCTGAGCTCTGACACTAAGAGCTCAGAGTCAGTTGATCTTAGTTTCTTCCTCTTGTTTTACAGATCACGGTGGTGCCATCACTAACCTCAGAACCCCGACAGGTTGGCCACTTAGTGCAGCGAGAGGCACTTTACTTTGATAGTGAATTAATTTGAAATAGTTGCAGAGCAGCCAAATCTGACAATGCCTGCCAGCTTTCCTTGTGCATTCATAACATAGCTTCCATGTAGTTTAGAGAACCTCGTATGAAATTATCTTGAGGGAAGTGATTAGGATTTGAGGACATTAAATGATACGAAATCATATGTGTGTATATACATATATTATATATATGCAATGACATGAAAGCAAGACATTGTCACAGACACTTTAACGTGTGCTTACCAGTTGCTCCGTGCTTCCAAAATGAAAGACAACTGTGAAAGGAGCTAGATTTCAGTTAGTCTGGATACACCTGTCCATAAATGGAGGTTTTGTGGATGTTCTGTTCACACAAACTTAAAGCGAGATTATGGGTGGGGAGAGAAGCGATGTTTAATGAACATCACTTCATTAAATTTTGATGAATTTAATTTTTTTTCTGCATTGAGCTTTATACTGGCTTCTGTTTTAGAATCTTATTTTTTGCTCAAGTTCCCTCTCCGCTGTTGGGGGTTGGCGCTACACGGGAAGCTTGCTGCACTGTGGAGGTTGTTGGCACCGTTTATTTTACACAAAGGCTAAAGGTGAACTTTTTAAAATGATGAGCTACTTTTTATATGTGTTTACTTGTGCTTTGTGATACTTTTCGATCATTCCAGTCATAAAGACTTACTACATGTAATATTTCTTGCTACCTATGAACAGGTATACTTTAAAGAATGTATAACCAACACTCCCATTTACTTTTTACTAGTATTAGAGGATTTGTATCTAATTCATGGGTGTAGTTTTACTGTAGTTTGTCATTGTAAATGGAGCAAAGTACATTATCTTTATAGTTATTCTAAAATGTACATTATGTAAGAATTGTAAATATCAAACTTGATTAAATACTTTGTATGCTGAAAAATTATAAGAAGTCAATAAAAACTTCACATCTGGCGTAGACCTTTCTGTTCAGACTTCCACTGTTCTGTCGCCCAGAACTGCCTGCCAGCCCTGTCCCTCAAACCCAGGTCAATCCTGTTTGCTGATTGCTTCCACCAAAAAAAGAACATTTTCATCTTTCAAGTTCTTCCTTTCGACTTACCTTACCGGGAGGTGTTTGGTTCCCAATTCAGTGCAAAGGGGCCATAACGCAACCACTTCCTCTGGTGCTAACTTACTCTATTACCATTGACTTCTCAGTTACAGTTTCTCATGTAGACAACACATTCACCCAGTCCTTTAGTAAATGAACAAGAACGTGTTTTATATGGGCTGAAACAGGAGAAATGGAAGATTCAAACAGTGGGCCTGGAAGTCAATCACCTGCTGTTGTCATTTGGGTTAAAGTTCACCAAAAACACACAACATGTTTCTATGTCTGTCATTTTTATCATGACAGCTTCATTTTCAGAATAGTTCCATATTTTCAGAATAAAACCTGGGCGCCCCGCGCTTGCGTTTTTTGCCTCCCCCCCCCCCCCCCTGCCCCGCCCTGCCTCTCTTCCCCCACCCCCTTCCCCCTTTATTTTGTGCAGGACCCCCCCGCCTGGTTTAACTATTTAAATTTTTTAATGAAAACCATATTTTTTCCTTATTGCCTAAACAATGATTTCTCCCAATAGGAAGATCTTCATTTTAAAATTTATTGTTTAGGGGCCGGAGTGATAGCACAGCAAGTAGGGCGTTTGCCTTGCACGCTGGCCGACCTCGGGTTCAATCCCCGGCATACCATATGGTCTCCTGAGCACCGCCAGGAGTAGTTCCTGAGCGAAGAGCCAGGAGTAACCCCTGAGTATTGCCAGGTGCGACCCAAAAAGCAAAATAAATAGCGTTATTGTTTGAGGGCAGAGTGATAGTACAGAAGGTAGGGTGTTTGCCTTGCACGCAGCCAACCCGGTTCGATCCCTGGCATCCCATATGGTCCCCCGAGCACCACCAGGAGTAACCCCTGAGCATCACCAGGTGTGACCCAAAAAGCAAAATAAAATAATAACTAATACTTATTGTTTGCGGGCAGAGTGATAGTACAGAAGGCAGGGTGCTTGGCTTGCATGCGACTGACCTGGTTTCACCAGGAACCACGTACAGTCTCAACCCTGCCAAGAGCACAGGCAGGGAGTGCTGACCCAGGAGCACAGATCCAGGAGTAAGCCCTAAGCCCTGAGCACCACGGGGGCTTACTCCAAAAACAAATTAGTAGTTTGGGATTTGGGCCCACACCTGATACTGGTCAGGGGCCACTCCGGGCTGGACTGGGTGCCCGAGGTGGTGGGGATTGAGCTGGGCCTCCCACATGCGCTCCAGCCCGTTTGCGTGACCTTCAGGCCCCTAGGAGGGAAATGTTCAGATAACAATTATTATCTGATGATCAGGGCCAGAGCGGTAGTACAGTGGGTAAGGCACTTGCCTTGTACATATCTAAGCTCCTCAAAGAGATTCCTGAGCAGAGTCAGAAAGAACCTCTGAGCATGGCTGGGTGCGGCCTCAAAACCAAAGTTAAAAGATGGTCGGACTCTGTTCTGAAGCCACCTGCACCCCTGCTTGTAAACGCCTCGGCGACAGTGTTCAGGGCTCCCTCCCTTGTGGGGCTCGGAACCGCGTGTGGGACTGGGTAGACTGAGCGGACCACGTGCCGCAGGGCAGGAGCCGTATCCCCTGCTCTCTCCCTCTGTGCACTGCCACGCCTCGAGAGCTCGCACCTGTGGCTTTTGACGTTGTTTTGAACAGAGCAGATTACAGAACACACACATCTTTGTAGGATGTTCTGGGCATTCTTTAAGGGGTGTATCCCCTGGACACTAGTTTTTTTTTTTAATCTGTATTGAGGGTTGGGGGGGGGGTTGAGCATTGGGCCATACCCAGTGGTCCTCCCAGGGCTTCCGACCAACTGCTCACTCCTAGCAGTGCTGGGAAGCAAACCATGGTCAACTCTGTACAAGGCAAGTGCATTAACTCCTGTACTCTGTCTCTCTCTGGCCCTCATAATTTTAAAAAAAGAAAAGCATTCTTTAAATCAGAAGTCATACAAGTTCTATTCATTGTAGTTGGTTAATATGTCTCAAGTCTATAGGTTCTTTCTCCATTTATTTTTATTTTATTTTATTTTTTGCTTTTTTGGGTCACACCTGGCAATGCAGAGCCAGCTACTCCTGGCTCTGCACTCAGGGAATTACTTCCTGGCGGTGCTCAGGGGACCATATGGGATGCCGGGATCGAACCCGGGTCGGCTGCATGCAAGGCAAATTCCCTACCCGTTGGACTATCACTCCGGCTCCGGTTCTTTCTCCATTTAAGAAAAAAAATAGTTCCACTTGGACCTTGTTGAGTTTATCATTTAATAATCAGTGTAACTACTTTATTGAAAAAATTGGCTCCAGTTGCTTGTCATCTTAAGCCTACCTGGTTTTTTGTCTGTTTAATTTGTGCACACTTTTTTTTTTTTAGTTGCCAGGGGTCAAACTCAGAAGCTCTCATATGTAAAAGTCCAGTCACGGTTATTCTTTAGGATGGATTTTGGAAGCGATCGTGTTGGTCAGCCATGGGTGGGCATATTTATGAGGCTCATTCAGTGAATCCGGCAGTAGATACGTAGTGACTGACTGTGTGTACCTTGTTCCTCGGACACTGGCCTTCCTACACAGAAGATAGGGCCGGTGCCTCAGTGCAACACTGGACAGAGTTGCTGCGTGCCCCCTTCAGTGAGCACTGAGTCTGCAGTCGAGATCTGAAGCTGTAGGAGAAGTTGGGCGTAGGTCTAGGGCAGTGCTTGGTGCTGTAAGAGACTCACCATGGATGCCAGGCTCATTGGAGGTCAACCAGGCTAGATCCTTGTGTTTTCACCAAGTTCCCTGGATTGCTTCTGATCACTTGTGGCACTTGTCTTGTATCACTTGTCTTCCTGTTGTTCATCGATTTGCTCGAGTGGGCACCAGTAACATCTCCATACATCCTGTCATGTGCTAGTGTAGCCCAATGGCATCTGCTCGCTCCAGGAACACGAAGAGCCTCAAACCATTCCTTCAGGTCATGGGAATGAGGTCCATAATTGTTACTGGGTTTTGGCATATCAAATACGACACGGGTAGCTTGCCAGGCTCTGCCGTGCAGGTGTCACAGTAGTAGGTTCTCATCTCGTGCATGCGGGAGAGATTGGCTTTTCTCTTGCTTCTGATATCAGGTAACATTTCAGAACCACCATCTCAATAACGTTCATCTGGACTGGAGGAGAATTGAATCTTAGTGGCCAGAAAGATTTAGTATTTTAGTGTCCTCCAAAAAAGCTGTGTGAATGGACATATCCTCAGCGGCTGCAGGGGAATATGCCTTAGGTCTTTAAGAAAATACTGCATAAGAAAACGAAAGAAGAAAACCCCAACCTGTCATCTACCTAACATGAGAGAAAAGGCCTAGTCTCTAATCTGGGGTATAGGAATTTGACTAAAGTCAGAGTTAGAATAGAAGGTTGGGGACCAGAGTGATAGTCCAGCAGGTAGGGCATTTGCCTTGCACGTGGCCGACCGCGGTTGGATCTCTGGCATCCCATATGGTCCCCTGAGCATCATCAGGAGTAATTTCTGAGTGTAGAGCCAGAAGTAGTCCCTGAGCATCACCAGGTGTGACCCCAAAAAGCAAAGAAAAAATAAATAAAATGAGGGTGACTGAAGTTCTCATTTCTCTGAGCCTTGTTGTGATATACCCATGTCCATTCCTTCTGAGTTAAGAAAATAGCTCACTCACCAGATACTCTGCACTTTATTCCTCAGTTTCCCTGGTAGAGTGAAGGCCAGGGAACTGATTGCCCCTCCTGTATCTGCTGCTACTTGGCATGAAGCAAGGGACTGGGAGCTACTTACGGCCCCTGTCCGGCTGCCATTGACCATCACTGACCATTACAGCCAGTGATACCTTCAGACAGGAAGTGTCTGACCAGCCTCACGAGTATTTTTTCAGCATGAATACAGCTTTCTATGTAAAATATAATTTACCTTATTCATTTGTACCCATAAATCCCAGGAAAAGATCTGAAAAAGGAAATATTTATCGAGTTCTAGAATAACAGGAAGAAATCATCTTCCCAATGGTGTTAGTGAGGGGCTGAGATATGACCCAGAATTATATCTCCCTTATTAGCAAAGGGTGAAAAAAGGCAATACTTTGTGTTATACTGCATTCAGGGAAATGAAGTAGAGACATGGGGTTTAGTATTTACAGCTATCGCCATGACACTATAGTCGCTAAATCATATTTTTGTATGCATTGGATCCTTCCTGGGTATGTTGTTGTTTCTGGTGGGACGGACACAGCAAGTGGTGCTCAGGGGGTTACTTATGGCTCTGCACTCAGGAATCACTCTTGGAGATGCTCGGGGAGCCACATGGGATGCTAGGCGCAACCTGGGTTGGCTACCTGCAAGGCGAGTGCCTTCCCCGCGTACTACTGCTCTGGCCCCTTACTGGATTGACTTTGAGTGCCAGGGAGCTAGTTCACAGGACTGGAGTGCCTGGACTAGCATGGCCTAGCAGGATGGAGCCCTGGGTTTGAGCTCCAGCACCCCATAGTCTCCTAAGCCTTGCTTAGGGTTAACCCCTGTTGGTCTGAGCACTGTTTGAAGAAGCTAAAAAAAAAAACCCAGAACAATAAAAAAGGTCTGTGTTTCTAGTCTTGTTTGTTGTATCTGTTAGCAAACACTTATCTTCTCAACCCTGAGGCTTAGGCTCTAGAGTCAGCTCTGTTTTACATTGAATTGCAACCCACGTTGCGTAACTTCTCGGAAATGAAGTTGTGGCTGCAGCCTAGACAGTCCACTCCAGAGTTCATCCTTCCCACAGTGCCCTCTGCTGAAGGCTATGGTGTAATGCACACATCTGACAACTCGCAGTGCTGTAGTCAGGGCTAATCTCGGCTAAAAGCTTGGGCTTTGGAAGCAAAAAGAGGTGGGATGGAATTTCGGCTCCGTGACTTTTTAGTCAACTGGATTTGGGGGAATGTATATTCCTCTATTTCAATTCCCTCCCCTGAACGGTGTGAATAGTACACTGAAAACTGTGGGGAGTGAATGAACTGAAAGACCCCTATCCCAGTGAGTGAGCCCAGAGACTGTTTTGTTTCCTTGAGGTGAGTGACGCATGCTGAGCAGTCACCAGGTCTGCCTTGGAGGCTAATTGTCTTTCACTTGCTTCAGCTGAAAGTGACAGTAGTTAAAAATGTAATTGCTTCAGGGAGGGGTGCTCCACCCTCTCTGGGAGAAACATGTCACACAGATGACTAGGGGAAGCTCAGGTCCCTGCATGCCCACGTCCATGCATTTTCAGTTGGGGCTGTTCAAGCAGGCAGGCATTTGTCTACCTGTGTTTGGAAGGGGGAGGGGCCGTCTCAGGTGTGCACTAGTGGCTCCTGCCTCAGTTACCAGCCAACAAACTGCTAGTGCTTCCATACCAGCGTCTAAGGGGCCCTGGGGAATATGAGGGCCAGCCTGTGGCTCGGCCTCGAGGCCCTCAGCAGTGCTCAAAGGACCATGTAGTGCTGGACGTCAACTGGGTCCTCCCTCATAGGCTTTAACCCCTATACATGTTCTCTTGCTTCTCTCTCTCTGTCTCTTTCTCTCTCTCTCTTTCTGCCTCTCTCTCTGCCTCCTCTCTCTCTCTCTCTCTCTCTCTCTCTCTCTCTCTCAGCAATAATCACACCTCAGATAAACCATAAACCTCACTGGCTAGGATACTGCCATGCAAAGCTCCTCCCTCCCTCCTTTCCTGCCTGCCTGCTGAGTCCAGGGCTACTCCTGGCTCTGTGCTCAGAGATCACTTCTGGTGGTGGTCTTCTTCACACCAGCTATATCCCCAGGCTGGGAAACTAGAACATGACCTTGAACCGATTTTCTAGTGTCTATCAGACAAAAAGTTTGCTAAAGTCTACTTCTCTTCCCTATTCATTTTTTAATTTCCTGAATTAAGATGAACTTCTGGTGTTACTCCAGAGCTACACTGAAGTTTTGGCTCAGTGGGGTCCCACTGTTGGCCTCCCAGATCCTAAGTAAAGTGGGTACCCCATTTCTACCTTGGGTGTCATTCCTATGCACCTCCTATGGCAGAGGAGCTTGTGAATTTTGGGGGGGTGCTGCACCTGGTGATGCTCAGGGGACCATATGGGACGTCGAGGATTGAACCCAGGTCCGCTGTGCCTGCAAACCCTACTCTAGGATCTCTCCACCTCAGACGGGCTTGTGAATGCTAATTCCCTCCCAGGGCTAGTTTCTAAGGTGTGAAGGATGTCAGCACGGGACTAAGAGCCCCCAGAAGTGTGTGTGGAAGTAGACCGGCATGTTGACGGTGGGCGTGGCAAAACACCGAGCCCCTAAACCAGGAAACTCACTGTTGCTTCCAAGAACAGTTTCCCCCTTATTTGTACCTGTCCTGTGAAGTCTTCCCTAACGCTAGGCCCTGCGTTAGTGAGTTGGAGCGTGTCAGTTCCCTTCGCAGCTTGATTTTCCAGCAAGCAGGTGTTTCTGCTGTCTGGCCCAGTGCGGAAGCATCACCTGCTCGTCCTGGCACACCCCACCGGTGCTCACGCGCCATCCAGACTCGAACCCGGCGGAATCTAGGACCTCGCAGCCTTCGGGCACCTCTGCCCCGCCTCCCTACGCATCCACGCCACGGGATTGGCTCCGAGGAGGCGTGGCCCCGCCCCTGACGATGGCCGCTGCCTGCAGCCGGGGCGATTGAGTGGCTGCCGGGGGCCCGGGGTCCGTGGCGCCCTCCCTGGCCGGCCGCGCTGCGGGCCGGTGGCCCATGGGTCTGCTCGGGGCGGGCCCGCCTGCGCTCGGGCCATGGCGCGCCTGGGCGCGGTGCGCTCCCACTACTGCGCGCTGCTGCTGCCGCGGCGCTGGCCGTCTGCGCCTTCTACTACCTGGGGTCGGGCCGGGAGACCTTCTCCAGCGCCACCAAGAGGCTCAAAGAGGCCCGTGCCGGGGTCCCCGCCGCGCCCCTCCCTGCCCTCGCTGGAGCTGGCGCGGGGCTCCGTGGCGCCGGCCCCGGCGCCAAGGCCAAGAGCCTGGAGGGCGGCGGCGCGGGGCCGGTGGACTATCACCTGCTGATGATGTTCACCAAGGCCGAGCACAACGCCGCGCTGCAAGCCAAGGCCCGCCTGGCGCTCCGCTCGCCGCTGCGGCTCGCCAAGTTCGAGGGCGCACGAGGTGCTCAACCTGCACTTCGTGAGCGAGGAGGCCAGCCGCGAGGTGGCCAAGGCCCTGCTCCGGGGAGCTGCTGCCGCCCGCCGCCGGCTTCAAGTGCAAGGTGAGCAGGGCTGGAGCTAGCGGGCTCGGCCCACCCTGCCCCCCACACCCCGCCAGGCTCTGGGGCGCAGCAGAGGCTGTTTCCCGTCGCCCTGCGCCTTCTGTCTACGCTTGGAACCCCACGTCCCCTATTCCTCGTCCCCAGCCCCGTGGAACCCGCACCCAACCGTCCCTCCGGTGCGGGTGTAGAGTTGCGGCTTAACCTCGGGTCCTGAGCGGTCACTGCCAGTGAGTGTGACCACTCCAGACCTGCCCCGCCCCGCCCGGCCCACTGCCCGTTTCCTGGTGTTGCAAGATCGGAAGGTGCCACTAAGTTGGTACCTCTTTGGCTGACCCTCTGACTTTTGAAGGCATCCTGTGCGCTCACCGGGACCCGCTCCTAGAGACAGAGGTTGCAGTGGCAGGTCTCATAACTCCGTTAGGGTATATCGGTGGGACCAGGGAAGCTCCCCTCCGCCAGCTCAAACCCTCATCCCGTGCTCCTGCCCTTTCCTCACGAGCCTCGAGAAGCTTGTGGGATCCTGGGAGGGAGGAAAAGCCCAGAGCGGCACAGGAGCCGGCCACCTTGTCCCACGGTGCGCCCCAGCTGCCTCTCCCAGTCGTTTCCTCGGCCTGGCTTTAGGGTGCGTGGCTACATCTGGATCTTGATGTCTTTGCTCGGGGCTCAGCGGTCTGATAGTTGGAGAGGGCGCTGGACCGGCTGGGAGGTGTGGCTGCTGGAGCTGCTGCCGGGACCCCGCAGGGTTCAGGGGCCAGCGGTGGCATTTCGTGGCCTGCAGAATCGCGTGCCAGCCCTGTGGCAGGGCAGACTGCCCTGTGAGCCGGGCCCCCCAGCCGGTGCCTTCCACCCACTGCAGATCTTCCCTGTACTGGATGTTACAGTAAGCCCGGAGGTACTCACTTCCCGGGTACTACTACCCGGGAAGGAGCTTGCCTGGCCTTGCAGAGGGCGGGCAGTGCAGGGGCCGGTCAGGCTGCTCGGCCCCCGCCCTGGAAGCAGTGGCTCTGCCCTGGGTCCTTTCAGATGGGAGGTCGCAACCTCTTCCCGCGCTCTGTTTCAAGCACTGTCCGTCCCGCCAGGCGTCAGCTTCTGTCATCCCAGGGTCATGGCCCGGAACCCACCTCTTAGTCTCCCTCCGTGTGCAGAGTCCACCCCTCAGGCCCCCAGCCGGAGGGCCTGTCCTTCTCCTGGCTCTGTGCATAAGGCTGCTTCTACTTCCCACAAGAACCAGGTGCCCGGGGCAGGGCCAGTAACAGAACAAGGTCCTCATGCCCGTGGGGGGACTTGTCAGCACCCTCTAAATGTTGGGGATCTGATGGCCGCGGTCACTGTGGGATTGTCCGTCTAGCAGACATCACACCTGCCGGCTTCCCAGATGTGCGTTGGGTGACGCTGTTTCCGGTTCTGAACTAGTTGCTTGCTTTTCTCTCTCCATCGTTCTGAAATGATCGAACTTATTTTGCCTGTGATTTAATTTCTTCTCAGGTTGAAAATATTCCCCGGAATGAATACTGCTTCCTGCTCTACTTCATACCTGCCTGTCCCCAAGTCTGGATAAGCCTCTCACCCCCCCCCCCCCGCCCCATCATTTTTAGGGGTGTGGCAGTATCATCCTTTAGCCAGGGGCTGCTCCCCGTGATTCTTGGCCAGTCAGTCTGAACATTTCAAAGTTGGGGCCCTCGGTGCTGGGGTCTGCAGTGGTGCTGAGACGCCACCAGAAGCATCCCCAGGTGTTGCTGGGGACCCAGCTGGGGTCCGCCCACAGCAGTCATCACCCTGAACCCCCCGTATCACCCCCTGTCCCTGACTCTGCTCTCTGGTCTCCGCAGGAAGAAGCTTTCCTAGGTGGGCAAACCTTTCCTGAGACCCCACAGAGCCACTGAGAGCACCAAGCACCCCCCATAACCCCATCTGTCCCCACAGTTTTTTTTTTTTTTGGGTCACACCTGACAACGCTCAGGGGTTTCTCCTGGCTCTGCATTCAGGAATTACTCCTGGCGGTGCTCGGGGACCATATGGGATGCCGGAGATCGAATCCGGGCCAGCATGGGTGGGCGTGCAAGGCAAACGCCCTACCCGCTGGGCTATCGCTCTGGCCCCATCCCACTGGGCTCCTTGACTCTCGAGAGAATTGTCTGCCTCAAGAGAGTCCTTAGGGACACGGACCCGACCTCTGCTCGTGGTGTGCCCAGGACACACGCACCCTTAGGGTATCTGGAATGTTCTCTTCTGTGACAGTTGACTTCCTGTTGGTGCCCAGTCTTGGGGAGTTTCAGGAGCTCGCTGTCACATCTCTGCCTGCCTGGCACCACCTCTGCCTGAATTCAGTGCCCCACCGAGGGGCCTCCTCGCCTCCCATCCTCTGGGCTGCCCTGGGCGGCAGGTGGGAGCCGCACACTCTCCTCCCAGTGCCCCCTGGGTCTTGTCCACACGCTGCATTTGCCACTAACTCCCATCCACAGCTCCTGGTGCCCGGCCTTTCTCCCACTCACTCCATCGCTCCGGGCCCTTCAGCTTCCTCACGTGGCCGCTCTGCCCCCGCGGGAGGAGAGAGGCTTGCCCAGCTCGCCTGTCCCACGGAGCTTTGGTGGCGCTTCCCTGAGCCAGATGCTGGCAGGTCCCTTCTCAGTGGCGCCCAGCACCTCTGAGACTTGGGGAAGACTTCTCCAATCTGCGGGTGTTGCCGTGGCAGAGGTGGCGGGTTCAGCTGTGGGAGCCCCCAGCGGGGCTCAGGCCACTCTGAGCTTGCTTTCTCCAGCACCTGGAGTCCGAGGGGCACCCTGGTCTGGCACAGGACCCTGGTGAAGGCATTAGGGTCTTGAGCTGCTTCCAGCTCTGCCTTATAGCCCCCCACTCCCCCATTTTCATGGTGCGGGATGGCTGCTGGAGCTCCTGCCCTCACATCTGCATTGCTTCAAGCAGGATGAAGAGTAGAGCACCAGCTGAAAAGAGGGGCAGGCTGGGGGCTGGAGGTGGCTGGCACCAATGCTAGAGGACACACCTAGTCCGGCCACGGATTCCACCTCACTCCACCACCACGGGATGGGGGGCTCCCCAAAACTAACAGTTGAGAGGTTCTGTGAGGTAGGAGGACAGGTTCCATCTCTGACCCTCAGAGACACCCCCCACACCTGCACATTGCAGAGCCTGGGACGGCCCAACTGTGCGTGTGTCGTATATGTGTGTGCCTGTGTATGGATGCATATGTGATTGTGTATATACACACATACGTGTCTACACGCATGCATGTATATGGTGGGGGCCCAAATTCATAGCTGCAAGGGCCTCGGCCACGGGCCACACCGCCTCTCCTTCCAAGGCACCCAGGTTGCATGGCGCCGCCCAGATCGCCCGTCAACCTGCAAAAGCTAATATGTTGGGCCTCAGGTGGCCCCAGAGAGGTGAGTTGCTAAGGAGTTGCTGGGAGTTGCTAAGGTTGGCTGCTGGCGGCTGTGGGTAGCCCAGCCCGTATTGGTCTCTGGGTCTCCAAGCCCCCTCAGGGGTGATGATCAAGACCCACCTCCCAGGAGTCAGTGAGGGCCCCTGGTGCCCAGAGGCCCTGAACTGCCGTGGTTCTTGCAGGTCAGGCCACACGCCAGGGTCCTCGCTAACTCCCTGGGTGACCCCCACATCCTCTGTGACTCGGCACTCAGGCCCTGCACCTTCTCTTCCCTCCTCCAGGGTGCCCAGCGCTGGAGCCACAGACAGGCTCGAGGTGGGCGTTGGGGTGCTGCCAGGCCCTGGGTGCTCACCCTTTCCCCGCCCGCTGTCCTCTTCAGCAGGAGCCTCTCAGAAAGGCCTTCCTGCGCCTCATCTAGCTGCCCCGGCCTCTCCTCCTTCCTTCATGGTCCAGGCTCATGTCTTCATCCGTGCCTCTGACAGGTGGGAGGGGGCCCCGGTGCTGCCCGAGGGGCTCAGGGGCGGTGGGGGCCGGCCACACCCTCCTCGGCAAGCTGATTTGGGGGGGCTGTAGAAGGAATTGGGGTGATGCAGGACAGTGAGATAAGGTAGGACATGAGGAGTCACGTGGCGCCCAGGGGCTGACCGCTCTACCTCAGAGGCAGGCAAAGAAGGAGGTGAGGGACCCCAGGGCTTCCGGAAGGGATAGGAGGCCACGGGGGGCAGAGGGGCTGCGGTGGGAGAGCTGTGTTCCTTTTGCCTGTCGCCCCACTGCTGAATATCATGTGCATGAGCCGGAGATCGGCTCACCCCCATCTGCCGAGGGGCTAGAGGAACCCCATAGAGGCGGTTCCTGTTTCCGGTCCTGGTGGGAAGAGAGAGCCGCAGGCCCCTCTGTGCTACACTTGAGGGCTAGGGACAGGGTGTTCCCAGAGGACACCCGTGAGGCTGCCCCTGGTCCATCCCATAGTCCTCACTCTGTTGTAAGTGAGGGAACCCCTCGACCGTGTGTGTGTGTGTGTGTGTGTGTGTGTGTGTGTGACAGCATCTGTGAGGCAGAAAGGAAAAGCTGATGCATAGTAAAAGTAAGGAGCAGATTGTGTTGGTGGGGGCTTGCTTCAGACTCCCCAGCGCATCATCAGCTTTTGGGGCAGGAAGGAGGCCGGTGGCACAGCCGTAAGGTACAGCACAGAGGAAAATGGGGTGTCCCACTGCCCCTCATCCGTAGCTCTCGGCGCAGGGCCTGGCTCAGTTTAGGACGAGACCTGGGAAGACCCAGGGGGGACTTGGGGGGCCTGCCCCGCCCCCACAGTTAAGCCGTTGCCCTAGTGACTTCAGCGCCTCCCAAAAGCTCAGTGCGCTTCCAGGGGAGGGGCGTCCGGAAAGGCCCGGTCAGCTGCTGCTGAGGGCCCTGACACCAGACACTGTTGTGAAGTGGGGGGCAGGGTTGAGGAGAGGCCTTCTGGACGGCAGGCTGGCCTCGGGTCCTCGTTACCCTGTCTCCCACCACCTGCACAGCCGTGATGTTCCGCTTTCTTTGGGAACACTGGGTGGGGCGTGGGGCCCCTGGGGTGTAGGGGATAACTGGGGGTCGGGGGCTGAGCTCTAGCGCACGTCGCAGCTGTGCAGAGTGTAAGCCAAGCCCAGGCGCTGGAGGTGCAGGTGCCGGAACACGGCCCCTGCCAGGTAAGCGCTGCAGCTGTCTCTGTTCCATCCAAAGCAAAGCTTGAATGTATTGTGGCGTGCACGGCTCGAGCAACCGATGGATATTTTTATTTTTTGCTTTTGGGTCACACCCGGCAATGCTCAGGGGTTTCTCCTGGCTCTGCACTCAGGAATCACTCCTGGCGGTGCTCGGGGGACCATATGGGATGCCGGGATCGAACCCGGGGCAACCGCGTGCAAGGCAAGCACCCTCCCCGCTGGGCTATGGCTCCAGCCTCCACCGACTGGTTTTGGCACTGGGGCTGCACCTGGCCGAGCTCAGGGCTTACTCCTGGCCCTGTGCTCAGGGATCACTCCCTCGTGGTCCCCAGACGACCTTGTGGGATGCCGAGGAAGAAACTGGGGGCGGCCACGAGCAAGGCAAGCGCCCTGTGGGCTGTACTATCGCTGCGGCCTCGCGAGTTCTTTTCTGGGAGGGAGCGCTGGAGCTCTAACCCTCTGGCCCTGGAGGAGGAGGAAGAGGAGGATGAGCAGCTGCAGGAGTATCCCAGGCTGGGCGGCGGCTGGACACTTGTCCTGCCCCGCGCCCGCTGCGGTCTCCGGCCTGAGTGCAGCGCCCCGCGAGGCCGCTAGGGGCGCCGCCGCACCGCGTTTGTCCAGTGCAGATGCGGGAAACCCAGACGGAGCCCGCGGGTGAGAGTGGCCGGCCCTGCTGGGCGGCAGTCCTTTCTGCGCCCCCTCGACCTGCCTGGACCGGCCCTTAGTGAAAGGTGGATGAAAAGTAGCTGGGGGCGGTGGGGGGGCTGGGTCCTGGCCAGAGGGGACCCCACCATTTCAGTGCTGGCTGCAGCCGAAGCCTGGGGTGAGGCGGCCCGGCCCCTCCATTTCCATCCCTGCCCAGAGAGCCAGGCCACCCCTGGGCGCATCCTGTCCGCCCCGCACGCGCCCCCATTTCTCACCTAGGCAGGAAGTTGAGCAAGTGACCCTTGTCCGGGAGAGGCCCCGGACCCCCACCCAGGACTTAGGGGCGGTTGGGGGCGTCTCGGTTTCAGGGGAAAGAAGCTGCTGGAGTAATAAGGGACTGGGGGTGGGTCACTGCTCCAGCAGCAGCGCTGGGGGCCTCTGTGGGGGGTGTGTGGGGGAGGGGGGGCGACCTGTGGCGGGTCCAACTCACTGCCGCCCGTTACTGAGGGAGGGTGGGCTTGGGCCTCCGGACCGCTCACCTGGTGGGGGAGGGGCGCCCCTCACCTGCCGGTCCGGGCAAGTCGGTGCCCCCACCCCCAGACAGGTGCGGGGCTCTGCCGCCCTACCAGGCCTGCAGCTGGCATCGAGCCTGCTGTTCACTTAATGTGATTTAAATTCCAACCATTTGTTTTCTTTATTGGGGTAATTACTGCTAAGTGATCCTCCTGCTGCGGGATGGCGTGTCCCCGGGCTGGCCCGGTGCTCTGCTGGGGGCTGGGGAGCTGCCGCTGCTCCCCTCTCCCTCCTCTCCCCTCCCTCCTCCCTCCCTCTCCCGGTCCCTCCTCCCTCCCCTCTCCGGGTCCCTCCCTCCCTCTCTTCTCTCTCTCTCCCTCTGCCCTGCCCCCTCCCCTGAGCTCTGCGCTCCTCCCTGCTTGCAGCCTGTTCGGAGAGGCCCTAGCCCTGGCCGGGGTGCACTGGCCGCACTGGCCGTTGGTGACATTCGGGGCCGGCGCCTGTGCCTCTCCTCTCCGGGCGGCTCCCTTGGGGCCCGCTGCTGATTCCCACTGGACCAGGCTGGGCCCAGGTCTCCTGCTGGGCTTATTTCAGGGCATGTTGGTCCAATCAGGGGCTGTTACTGAACCCCTCTGGGGCTGGCGCCTAAGAGATTCATTCCCCCACAGTTCTGGAGGCTGGATATGGCAGCTTGGCTGGTTCTGGAAACTTCCTGTTCAGAGGCTGCACCAGGCCCGGGGATTCTGGGAGAGCTGTTTGAGGCCCCACCCCTGGCGTTGCATTATGGGGGATCACGCAGCCATAACCCAGGTATGCCCTTGGTCCCCCCAAACCCTGCTGCTGCCTCCTCTGATCTCCGACCCCCACTGACCCCCTCCTCCCCCGACATGCTTAGGTGGGGTCCCTCTCCCACAGCACTGGGCATCCACTCTGCCCTCAGGAGGATGCCCCGGTCCCTGTCCCTTTCCTGGCTCCGGGCAGGGGGCTTGCTCCTGCCCTCTGGGTGGACACGGCTCATGGTGCTCAGGGTGTTGTCCGCCGTGTGCTGGCCACATGGTGCTGCCGGCCTCGTAACCCGGGCCTCCTGCCCCCAGAGAAGGACTCCCAAGGGGCTTTGCTGGGTTAGTTGTTTAGGGAACTGTCTGGGTGACAGGGTATGAGCCCCAAGTGTCACAGGAGGTCAGCCTGGAGGGAGCTGTGGAGGCCGGTTGTGAGTCCCTTCATGGTACGTGCCAGGAGAAAGTGGCCCAGAGAAGACAATCTGTTTGCCCAAGGGTGCACAGAGATCGGGAGTGGGGTCAGTGGGTGGGACCTGTTCTGTCCCGTCTTGGGTTTCTGGAGCTGGTTTGGGCCTGTGCTAGTCCCGGTGCTTGTTTATCTTTGGTGTTTGTGCCAAGGTCGACCTGTCTTGCCCACTTGGGATTGCTCCGAAGATGGCTCTGTGTGTGTGTGTGTGTGTGTGTGTGTGTGTGTGTGTGTGTGTGTGTGTGTGCGTGTGGGCATATGAGCACATGCATGCCTATTTTGGTTTTTTGGGTCACACCCTGTGATGCTCAGGGGTTACTCCTCCTGGCTCTGCACTCAGGAATTACTCCTGGAGGGGGTTGGAGCCATAGCACAGCGGGTGCTATAGGGCGTTTGCCTTGCACGTGGCCGACCTGGGTTCGATCCCGGCATTCCATATGGTCTCCTGAGCACCGCCAGGAGTAATCCTGAGCGAAGAGCCAGGAATAACCCCTGAGCATTGCAGGGTGTAACCAAAAAGCAAAAAAGAAATAAAAAGGAATTACTCCTGGTGGTGCTGGGGGACCATATGGGATGCCGGGACTGAACCTCTCCCAGCAGCCTCCCCCTCGCAGCCCAGCCTTCTCGCTCACAGGTTTTGAAAATGTTGACTCATGCTTTTAGCGTTTTCATACATTAAACACTTAGTGAGCGTGAAAGCATGGAAATATTTGGCAAACACCTATAGCAGCTGCTCATGTTCCAGTCACACCAGTAGGTGCTGACATTCTGCCGCATTTGCTTCAGAGTCAACAAAAAAGACGAAGAAAGGACGAAAACAAGAAAAACAGAACAGCCCCCAGAACCTCCCCCGCCCCTCCAGGCTGTCTGGCACCGCACCCAGGAAGCTGGTGTGTGTTGTGGCGCTATACTTCAACACACACATGTGCCCGTAACACCACGTTGTTGCGTGTTTCCTTTTAGGGGGTGAGGGTGGGTCTTCCACGTGGTGTTGAGAAGGTCCGGGGACTCGCCAGCATTCCTCGGCCTGAGGATATGGGTTTGCTCGGGCCCTGCAGTGCCAGGAAGACCCGACCACCCAGTGGTTCTGGAGCCTTTACGGCCACACCCGGTGATGCTTGGTGGTGGTGGTGGGAATCGAACCTGGGTCTGTGCTTGCCACGGGAGCAGCCTGCCTGCCGTGCTACCCCGGCCCAGCACATCCATCTCAGTGCTTTGTGTGTTTGGCCCTTAAGTGCTGTCCATGCTTTTGCTGCCCCTCAGCTCTCAGCACTCAGCACCGGCTCTCAGCGCTTCTCTGGGTCGTCCGTGTGTGACTGTCCTCAGTGTGTGACCGGTATTGCCTGTGGACCCTGCCTGGGCTGTGGGTGAGCTGGGGGGTTTCGGCTACCCCCAGGGCAGGCAAGAAGAGAGAGAGAGAGAAAGAGAGAGAGAGAAGAGAAAGTGAGAGGAGAGAGAGAAAAGAGAGGAGAGAGAGAGTGAGAGAGAGAGAGAGAAGAAAACGCAGTGGAATAGTACACCTCTATGAGAAAAGATGAGATCTTGCCATTTGCTGCAAGCTACAAGGGGTAGGAGGGTGTCGCGTTCAGTGACGAATGTCAGAAGGGGGCGACAAGTGCTCGAGGACCTCACTTACATGTGGCAGATAAAGAAACGAGGCTGGGGCCGGAGCCATAGTCCAGTGGGTAGGGTGTTTGCCTTGCATGTGGCAGACCTGGGTTCGATCCCGGCATCCCATATGGCTCCCGAGCACTGCCAGGAGTAACTCCTGAGCGCAGAGCCAGGAGTAGCCCCTGAGCGTAGCCGGATGTGACCCAGAAGAGCCAAAAAAAAAAAAAAGGTATAAAAAGAAACAGGGCAAGGCACCGGCCACGGCGGATGAGAAGAAACCTGTGGATTCTGAGAACAGCGCCAAGCGCCGCCAGGTGGGGTCGAAGGGAAGGGAGGAGCCCTGGGGCGGGCCCAGCAGGTCGTAACCCAAGGACAGGGTGATGCGTCTCACCTGCATGCGCTGGTGAGGGGAAGGTGCAGTGACGATGTCCACCAAAAGCACAAACAGGACACTGTTGTAACCCTGACACTGCAGCCACAAAGTGCTTGTTTCAGAGAGAGCCAGAGGAGGTGGAGGTGTTGGGCCGGGCCCCGGCGGCTGCCGGAGAACGCTCAGGATGGGGGCTCCCCGGAGCCAGGCCTTGCTGTGGGGGGCGAGTGTCCTCCCATCTCACGGTTGGCCCATGGTGCGCCTGTGTCCCTGGAGGGGGTGGCAGCACCCAGGTGGCTGGCGGCGGGAGTACAGGCAAGGGGCAGGTGGACGGGGTGGGGGTCACCCCATCCTAGGCCCGTGGTCATTTCTAAGTGGAATCTTGAAATAAGTGAATCTTGTCGAGATCACCATGGAAGGAAGAGTAGGGGAAAATACCCGATTATAGGCGGGCGAGGAGCCCTTGTTTGAATGGGTTCGCAGTCGTAGTGACCCCATTTTTTTTCCATGCTGCGTTCTGCATAAACTCCCCAGGAACCCTGTCCTCACGTCTGTCGTGGCGAGAGCACAGTGTCCCGGAAAGGCCGGGGGCGGCACTTGGGTTGGCCCAGACAGTAAATGTTGAAGATGTGTATGACGTGTTTGAGAAAAAGATCATTTTCTAAGCTGCGCGTGTGGGGAAATGCTACTTCGTGATTAACAGAGATTTGAATTGGTACATGGCTAAACCAAGGCTAGAGTGATTGATTATATGTGTGTCAGACATCCTATCTCCCTGGCCCCTATTTCCATATTCCCTTTATGTTTGTTTCCTGGACCGCACCCCACTGTCCAGTGATCACTCAGAGATCACTCCTGGGAGGAGCTCGAGACCATCTGGGGTATCAGGGGTAGAGCCCGGGTCAGCTCCGTGCTAGCCAAGCCTTACTCTCTGGGCTCTCTTTCTGGTCCTGCCTCCAGCAGTCTTTGACCTTATGGTGTGGTCTTGACACATGAGTGCCCAGGCCAGGAGTGCTGGGTGGGTGATGGGGAGACCACCTGGGGGTGCTTGGAGCTCTCTGTGGCTCTGGGCCTTGCACACACAAGGCACGTGCCCTACCGGTGCCTGCCCCCGTTTGGTATTTGTCTGTATCCTGTGGTGGAGGGCAGGCTGGAAAGCTGCTTTGCGCCTCCTGGGGGGCCAGTGGCCTTCTGTGTGGGAGGGGTTGAGCAGGAGAAGGGGAGCAGGGGGTGGCATGTTCTTGCCCCCACCCCCTCCTTGCTTCTCTCTTTCCATCCTTCTTGCCTGGCCGCTCTGTGAAAGGCCCCAGACCAGGGCACTGGGCTTCAGGCTGGTGTTGGGGTCACCAAACCTGCACACTGTGTTTGGGAGCAGATTTAGTGGCTGTATGTGGGGGTGATCACATGCTGTTCTGGGGGCAGACTCCGGACGCTGTGTGCGGGGAGCCAGGCGTGCAGACCTGGGCCGAGAGCTGGCACCCGCTGGCTGGGCTGTTCACGTTCACGTGGGCAGTGCCCATGCTTGCCTCGCGCTGCATAAAATATATTTCGTGGAACATGTTAATTTATCCGAGTAGATGTGTGCTATGAAATATTCAGGGAGCCGGTTTGCCCCTGCAGCGCCGGGAGCCGAGTGCTGGGTACAGCTTGTTCTCAGCAATCTGTTCGTGCTGTGAGCCTTGGGGAGAGCGGGGCCCAGGTAGGGGAGAGAGGACCCAGCTGCTCTGTCAGCCCTGGCGTGGCTGGGGCAGCCCGCTGCGTGCTCGGGTGCATGTGTGTGTTCTGCGTCTGAGTGCGTGTGTTCACATGTGTGTTCGTGTGTAGCATGTGTGTATATGCGTGTGGGTGCATGCATACACAAGCAGTGTGTGCATGTACAGAGGTGGACATGTATACACATACATGTGTACACACGTGTGCATACTTGTTCTGTGTGCGTGTGCACGTGTGTTGTGTTTGTGCACACGTGTTTGCCTGTGCATGCCACTGCCCTCTCTAAGAACGCTGCTTGCAGCTTCCTGTCTGCCAGCTCTCTGGGGTGCTCAGAAGTGCCATGCAGCTCAGATGCGATCTCTGGCTCGTAGGTGAGGCGTCCATGGGACTCAGGGTGCCGGGTGCAGTGTGCCCTGCCTGAGGGTGCTCTCCGGCCCGCAGAGGAGCAGGCGTCCCCCGCAGGGCCCAGGAACTTGCGCAGGTGCATTTGGCTTTTAGTCCGTCACACCTGCCCCAGGAGCTGTTTTGAGTGTAGGGTCAAGCCCAGGTGTGATCCGTCCACCCGTGCAGACCGTGATCCTGACAGGGGAGGCGGGGCTCTGTGGGGGCTGGAGAGGCGCCTGAGGCTGGGTGGGGCCGGGAGGGGGTTTGCCAGGCTGGTGGGGGCCATGGAGAGAAGAGCAGGACCAGAGAGACAAGTGCGGTGGCACTGCCAGTCACTGCCCACAGGGGTCTCCTCGCCATGTGGGGGAGGGAAGGCAGGTGGGGGGCACATTTGCAGGCTATTTGGGCAGGGTGGGAGTTGGGGGCTGTTAGCCTGGTGATGTCTGTGCAGCCGGAAAGCTAGGGCCCGCGGAGCCATGTGATTTGGCAGTTGTGTGTGGAACCAGCAGGCCCGGTCTGGGCTCTCCAGCCCAGGTTGAGAGGACCTCAAGAAGGAAAGGTCAGGGTAGGGCTGGACACATGGCTCAGGGGTGGGCATTCCTTGCCCGTGGGAGGTGGGCATTCCTTGCTCGGTTCAGTCCCCAGCACTACATGGTTCCCTGAGCATTGCCGGGAAAACCCCAGAGCACCAAGCTAGGAGTCGCCGCCGAGAGTATCCTGAGCACCTCTGGGTGTAGACCCATCCCCTCACGCTCCCTGACCCTGAAAGAAAAGGGCAAAGCAAAAAGCTGTCAGGAAAAGGCTAAACAAAGGAAGAAAGTTCAAGGAGAAACGTTAGCTCCCCTCTCGTCCTCCTTCCCTTTCTCCTTTCCTTTTGTTTTTGGGTCCTGGCTAGGAGAATGTCCTCGGGGCTGGCATCCATCCTGGGAGACGGTGGGGGGCTACGTGCGGTGGCTCCCCAGGCTGCCCCTCGCCAGCCGCTCTGCCACTCCCCGCCCGGCGCATGCTGGTGCAGAGAGAAGAGGCAGGTGGGCCGATGGCGCCTGGGAGCCCAGGCCGTCTCATGGCCTCTGCGTGCCTGGTTCTGTGAGCCGCTGTGCAGACTCTGGCTCCACCGTCTGGCCACCTTTGGGGCACATTGCACTGTCAGAGGGCCTGAAGGGCAGGCGTGCCCGTGTGTCGCGTGTCAGTAGGTATTGCTGGTGTGTGTATCAAAGTGTGTGTATCTGTGTGTGTCACCATGTATAATAGTGTATGTCAGAGCACGTGCATCGGTGTAGGTATTAGTGTGTATCCGTGTGTGATAGGAATAGTGTGTGTATCAAAATATGTGCATTAGTGTGTTTACTAGTTTGTGCATCAGTGTGTCAGTGTGTAATAGTGTGTATCAGTGCACAATAGTGTATCAGTGCAAATGTATTAGAGTGTATCAGCGTATGAGTATGTAATAGTGTATCAGTCTATTAGTGTGTCAGTGTATAATATGTAGGAGCCAGTGTGAGTGTATCAGTGTGTAATGTATCAATGTATAATAATGTGTCAGCACATAATTGTGTATCAGTGTGTAAAGTTTCACTCACGTATCAGTGTAATAGAGTACCAGTGTGTAATAGTATATTAGCGTGTCATAATGTATCAGTGGGTGTATCTGTATAGTTGTGTATCAGTGTGTAATAGTGTAGCAGAGTGTGTCAGTGTTTAATAGTGTGCATCAGTGTGTTTTCAGTGTTAGTGTGTGTTTAGGAAGGTGCCCGTTGTTGGAGGAGTTAGTTTCCAGCCACACTCAGTGTTTTCCCGTGGCTTGTTGTTTTCATGCTGTGGGACTGAGGGGCATCCGACTGGCCCACAGAATGTGGCTGATGTCCCGGAGGGCCACGCCGAGTGTCAGCGCCACGGAACCACGGAGCCTGCATTCAGGTTTCAGGTCTACTTGAGGCTGAGCAGCAGACGCAGCTCCTGAGCTCACGTGACCTGACCCTCCGCACTCCTGGGTGCTCCGCCCCGCCCCGCTCTCCCCAGTGCTCCCCCGCCCCGTCCCCACGTTTGCCCTCCAAGGACGCCTGCTCCTGCCCGACTGCGCCCCTCACGCCTCCACGCCCCAGGTGCTGTTCCATGACGTGGCGGTGCTGACGGAGAAGCTCTTCCCTGTGGTGGAGGCCATGCAGAAGCACTTCAGTGCCGGCTCCGGGACCTACTACAGCGACTCCATCTTCTTCCTCTCGGTGGCCATGCACCAGATCATGCCCAGAGGGTAACCTGTGGGGCAGGGCTGCAGCGGGAATGTGACTTGACTCCTTTGAGGGCTTCCCCAAGTGGTGTCCAGGCGGCCACGTGGTTCTGGGGATGGGCCCCAGGGCCCGTTGGAGTTTGACTTGAGTTCTGGGCTCCGGACCGCTCGTGCCTGTGTCGAGAGAGCACGGCTCAGCTGAAGCTTGATGGGGAAGGGGGAGGGGGCCCGCAGGCCCATGATTGACCCAGACCCGACTCTTCTCCTCACACGTACTCCCGCACCTTGGGACTTAGGTTGCCGGCCTGTAAAATGGCAGGTGGACCAGTGCCCGTCCGCAGGTGTAGAAAGGTTGGGGTCCACTGGTCTCCTGCTGACCGAGCCAGTCACTGGTCCCATGTGCAGGACATGTGTCTGTCCATAGAGGTACCAGGTAGAAGAAGACGGCTCTGAATCACCCTCTATCAACTGGGGACCCTGTTCTTCCCACTTCAGTTTTGTGGGTTTTGAGCCACCCTGGTGGTGCTCAGGGCTTGCTCCTGGCTCTGGGCTTAGGAATCACTCCTGGCCAAGGATGGAGCTCAGGTTGGCTGCACGCAAGGCAAGCACCTTAACCACAGTACTGTCAGTCCTGGGTACCGTATGGTCCCCTGAGACCTGCCAGGAGTGATCCCTGAGCTCTGCTGGTTGTGACCTCAAATCCAAAACAACTGTTTTATAATGGGGCTGGAGCTATAGCAAGGCAGGTAAGGCATTTTTGCTTTGCACTCAACCGACCCAGGTTCGATCCCCAGCATCTTATATGGTCCCCTGAGCACCGCCAGGAATAATTCCTGTGTGCAGAGCCAGGAGTAACCCCTGAGCATCATCGGATGTGACTGAAAAAAAAGAAAAACCTTTTGTGACTCAGGAATCTGCTCTCCAAATAGCTGTTACTATTTAAAAACTTATTTTTTCATTAAATTGGTTTTGTTTCGGGCCACACCTGGCAGCGCTCAGGGCTTACTTCTGGCTCTGAGCTCAGGGAGCCTTCCTGGAGGGGCTTCTGGGACCAGATGGGGTACTGGCGACCCAGCTGACCAGGTCAGCTGCGTGCTAGACAAGTGGCCTCCCTGCACTGCTCGTGCTCTGTCCTGGCTGCAGGCGGAGGCTCAGGGGCAGCCCAGCTCTGCCACTAGCCATGCGCGTGCCTCTGAGCGAGTCTTGTTTCTGGACTGACTCTCCCCACCTCTGTGTGTGGGGTCCATTCGCCTCCTGGGGGGTTTCACCCAGAGCGGCCCCGAAGCTTCCAAGGAGCAGAGACTGCAGGTGAGAGGCGGAACCCCAGACCTGAAGCCCTTTCCCTGGGCTCTTTCACGAAATGTCACAGCACTGCTGGGCAGTTTCCTTCACCTCTGCCCTCAGACGGTTCCCCAGGAGAGCATGATTAGGAGTTCCTCAAAGGAGAGGGTCCGGAATTAAATGAGGCGGTCTGGGTCCCATGGAGACGGGCTGGTGGTTGGCTGCCACCTTCAGCTGTTGTGCCCCGCAACCCCCATTCCGGGCTGTCATGGCCAAGCCCCTGGCGTTGGCGGTTCCTGTGCCACGCTCCGAGGACACTCTCAGAGCTGCCCGAGTTTGCCCTGGTCTTTCTGATGCCTTCCCCCCTTTTCTCAGCGGGAATGACTGAACTTGGTGCTTTGGTCCTTCCCGTGCAGCGGCGGAATCCTGGCTATTTTGGTGCCTTTGTCTCTTTGCAGTGGGGCTGGGCGGGCCCTGGCTGGGATCTGCCCCAGAATCCAGCTCCCGCCACTACCCTGACGCCTCCCTTCTTCCTCTTCTTGTAGCCAGGCTCACCCTGTTGTCCCCAAATCACCTTAAAGGGACTTTCCCTCCCTTTCTCCACTTGAAAGTAACATTCATGAAAGGATATCTGAAAAAGACATTAAAATTTAAAAAGCTGACCCTTTGCCACACACACACACACACACACACACACACACACAATCACTATCAGTTCTTTATCTTCCAGTCTTTTCTCAGTATGTGACTTTAAAAAACTCATAAGCATAGTAGAAATTCTGCAGCTTATTTAAAGCATTCTAGGTCTTTTCTGTATTCCTCAAAAACATGAAACCCAGCCTTTATTTCAGCTCCGCCAGCAGTGGACAGAGACGGCACATGCACGGCTGCCTCACGGTACTCAAGGAATGTCACCTGGCACTGATTTCAGTGTCATGGAGCCTTTGAAAATTCCTCGAGTAGTTTCATTGAAGTTGGCCATCTTTCCTTCACTGTCGTTCCCCTGTTCTCGGTTTCCTTGACACTTTTCTTCCCCCATCACACATTTCCTATGGCAGAGAATGAAGACGCACAAACAGGAGCCTTTCCACCAGGTGATACTCTGCCGTGTCCCTGTGCCGAGTGCCCTTTCCACTGTTCTTGAGCACTGGGTTGTTTCCAGATTGGGCTGTAGTGAACAGTGCTACAGTGACCCGAGGAGCACAAGCGTCTGTTCTGAATAGAGGTGTTGGGCCCTTCGCAGAGACGCCAGGAAGTGGAACCACTGATCCTAGGCACATCGAAAGAGCATTTCACACTGGTGAGACTGGCACATGTCACGGAGAACAGAAACAGCCGGTGTGGGGGGGCTCCTCCACTGCGAGTGGGAATGCGGTCTGGGCCAGCCCTTAAGGGAGAGCAATATACACGCTTCTCGGAGACCGGGAAGCGAGCTTCAGGTGCTCCGCTTTGGATGCTCCCGCAATTCTACTTCTCCGAAAATGAAACAGAATGGTAATAAGGAAACCAAAGGGAAGGCCACAGAGAGGTTGGGTGTTGCTTGCTGCTCCCCACAGGGTCCTCACTGTCCAGGTCATTGCTCCCAGGACAGTTCTGTGTTGGGAGCCCTGGCCAGCAGCCCCTGGCACGAATGATGGGAGACCTAGGTCTTGCCAGACTTCATCCCTGTGAAAAAGGAGAGGGATGGACTTGGGAGAAACTTCTGCCTTGCCACAGCCGAGAAAGGGAAGAAAGAAGGACACCAACGCAGCGGAGAAGCAGTCCTGCTTTACTGAGCATAGCTTAGGCCTTTATACATTTCTGGGTAGAGGCGATACAGCACAAAGAGCATCCTGAGCCATTGCAGCAAAGTCTTCAGAAGGCCAGGCTAGTCCTGTCCTGTCCACACAGGTGTTGTTCTCTTGTGGATATAACCATTTGGGCTTTAGGAAGTTTATTACCTTGGAAACAGCCCACTTCTGGGGCCCGCCTGTAGGGCCTTGTGGTGGGAAGAATCAGGCCCCAAGACTAGCTGCTTAGTGCCCAACATCGGACAGTTCTGGACCCCACCTGACAGGAGAGAAGGTGTGGAGTGGAGGCCGGTGTATCCGTGTCCTGGGCCAGGCTGGCCCTTGCCTCATCCGAGGATGTGACCTTTGCTCCTTCTCATGGCCAGCCCATGAGACCCCCTAACCCCTGCTCTTCATCTTGTCCCTCCTCTGTTCCCTGAGGAGGGGACCAACTCGGATGGGCTCACCTCCTGTGCCCGAGACCCCGTCTGCAGGGCGAGGGATAGAGGGGGCTCCACCATGGGCAGAGTGAGCTGGCTCTCTCTTGGTGAGGTCTGTCCTTTTCAGGGGTCCCGTGGGGTGCTGGAGATGGAAGCTGGGCCTCCTGCACGCGAGCTCACGCCCCAGCCCTGGCTCTTCTCTTGCTGCTTTGCCCACGGAGGACGCGTGCGGCCCCGCCGCCCCACACGCTCTGCCCTGGTGTCCAGTGCGGACTCAGAGCTGCTCTCTGCACCCCACTCACGACTCGGAGGCGTTGCTGTCTTCCTGCTGTGGCGGGGTGTCACGGAACCCGCCCTCCTCCCGAGGCCGGCGCAGGGCCCGCTCCGTGACTCCTGGTTCTCCCTGTGCGAGGACGAGAGTTGTCCCCTGTGGAAGGTCCTGTCAGGGCCTGCCTCGCAGACCTCAGTGCTTTTTCTTTTCTTCCTGGGGGTGGGGAGCATGCGGGAGCTCTCAAGTGGCGCTCAGAAGGTTCAAGGGCCTCGCCAGCCAATGACCCTGAGCCATCGGTTTAGTGCAACAGCTAAGGCTGCAATGCTGCTCAGCCTCTACAGTGCTGGGGATACGCGAGTCGCCACCGGGTAGTGGGAGCCTCCAAAGCTGTACTGGGGGATACTGTGGTGCTGGGAATGGAATCAGGATCAGGTTTATCAAACTAGGCCCCTTCCCTAACCACCGCACTATCTCTTTGGCCCTTGGTACTGTTTCTTAAGCTCATCTGATGCTGCCTAGCAGGGCCCAAGCTCCTACCACTTCAGGTCAGTTGCTTAGAAATGGGGTGTTCCTCAGGGGTGAGCTGCGACTGGGAGTGGGAATCTGCTGGCTCAGCTGTTTCTGGGCAAGACCCCTAAATCCCAAGGACACACAAGAGGTTCCACATTCCCAAGAGGGTGATTGGTGCCCTGTGTTCCATCGGGCCTAGGGTGTGGCTTCTCGTGAGGAAGAGAGAAGAGGGAAGAGCAGATGTTGGGGAAGTAGCTCGAGTGAAACCATCTGGGCGAACGCAGGCAAAGGGCACCAACATGCGTGCAGAGATTTCGGCGTGCGCACTGGGGGCCTCTGAGGCCGAAGGGGGACTTGTCACAAGCTGCTAAAGAATAGTAACGAGTGAAGCTCACTTCCTGCTAAGTGAACGCCAGCAGCCCTGCAGAGGACAGCCCTTGCCAGGCGACTGAGGTACAGAGATGGCCTCTGTTCCGGGGCCATTGAAATGGGCCTTCTAACTTTCCAGGGTCTTCTCTGGCATCCTTTGCAAGACAGGTGGCGGGTGCTGGCCCTTTTCACCATTGTCGGGTCCGAGGTTCTTTCTACTCAGGGTTCCTCACCCCAGGAAGTGGCTCTGCTTTCCTGTGTCCAGGGCCTGCCCTGGAGACCCCCCAGCCTCGGTGGAGGATGCTCCCACGGTCTGGGTTCAGGGCAGTGGGTGCTGAATCCTCTGTCGGGATTCAGAGGGGCAGCAGCGCCCCACTGTGGGGGCTCCCCAGACTGGGAGACGCTGCCCCTTGGGGGCTCTGGCACCGCCCAGGTGTGTGGGGGGGGGGGAGGGTCGCAGTTGCCTAGGGGCAATTGAGAGCTGCTGTTTGTTTCCTTAAAGAACGTAGAGGGAGGGGCCGTAGAGGGAGGGCCGGAGCCATAGCCCAGCAGGTAGGGCGTTTGCCTTGCACGCGCCGGCCTGTGCCCCGGGTTCCCGGCATCCCATATGGTCCCCCGAGCACCGCCAGGAGTAATTCCTGAGTGCAGAGCCAGGAGTAACCCCTGAATATCGCAGGTGTGACTCAAAAAAAAAAAAAAAAAAAAAAAAAGAAGAGAGAGGGAACGGGAGGTTGGGGGACCCACTGAATGCTGTCTGAAAAGGGAACAGAAGGGGAAAGAGTCCCGTAGCCTGAGCTCAGGGTTGGGGGACCGGTATTGGGTGTAGGAGGGCAGGGTTAGGGAAGGGGATTTTGGGTGAGGGGTGAGCTGGGCGGCCTGACCTTGAGAGCCTGGGCAAAGGTCACAGGCCCAGGGATGCAGTCTTGGCGTAGGGGTCAGCACCGCTGGGGGTGGTGCGTTCTGGGGTGACGCGGCGTGTCTTCTGGGGGTGACGGGACGGGTGCATGGTCTCTGCGCATGCGCACATCTCCTTTACCCCCAGCTGCGTGCACGGCCCAGGGAGCGCTTGTGACTCCCTGCCCCAGCCGCAGCTGCTACCGCAAGGGCCAGCCCTGGGGCGAGTCATCTTGTTTCTTTTTTGATTGTTTTTTTCTTGACTTTTTTTTGGGTCACACTCCAGTGGTGCTCAGGGTGTTACCCTTAGCTCTGCGCTGCTCTGGGGGACCATATGGGATGCCGGGGTCGAACCCATATTGGCTCGGCGTGTGAAGCAAACGCTCTACCACTGCCCCCATTGCTCTGGCCCCACCATCTTGGATGGAATCTCCAGCCTGCTTGGCTTGGCTCTCTCTCCTCTGCCCCGCCCACTTGCTCTGGCTCTGCATAGCCTCTGGAATGTTCCTGGCCAGGCCTGGGCCTCAGAACTGCAGGGACTGGGCGTGACCCCTCTGGGTTGGCCCATTTCCCCACCGTGGAGTTTCTTGCTGCGCCCCGACATCCAGCCACAGTGGAGACCCACCCTCTCCCTGGCGCCCATTCCTGCCTCTCCGGCTTAGCGCTTTCTCCGTGACTCCCTGATCCCCAGCCCTGCCGCCAGAGAGGGACGCCCCCCCTCCCGCTCCCCCCGCAGGCTCTGAAAATGGGGTCAGCAAGGCTGGCCCGCCTGGCCCTTGGTGGGTGGGGGCCGAGGAAGCCCCTCTTAATGTCCTGAGTCGGGCTGGCGTTAGGTGACCGAGCTTGTCTGTAAAGCCGGACCTGCCCAGTGGAGAGAGGCTGGCCAAGTTGGGTGACGGAAGGACAGATATCTCAGCGACCCACAGGGGACATGCCTGGGAGGGACGTGCCCTTCTCTAGCTGCCTGCCCAGGCCCAGCTGCCCTGCCCCGCGGCTTGTCCCCTTCTCCCTCGAGCTGAGCCTACCTTAGCTCGGGACTGAAGCTGATGGACAGGTGGGGGCTTGGGAGGTGGCTTCCCAGCAGCCTGGAATTGGGGGTGTCCTAGGAGTGATATTAGTAGCATCTCCGTTATAAGGATTGCCCGCCGCGCCACTCATGATACCTAGAAGGTGAAGTTCAGCAGCGAATGGGGTCTGAGATGGGCGTGGCCGTGGACCTGTGAGCTGATTGGGTGGCTGGTGTCAGGATCCTGTAAGCTGATTGGGTAGCTGGCTCTCAGGGAGCTAGCTGATTGGTGGCTGACCTCAGGGCCCCTCCTTTTACAGGCCAGACTGCGCGCTCTGGCCCTCCTTGGTGACCTCCCAGAAAGTCCAGATTCTCTCTGTGAGATGTGACTCCTTCCACGTTCTTTCCCTTCATCCTGTAGTGAAAGCAAGACTCAGACCAGGGCCCGCAGGAGCAGAGGAGGCCGGGAAGAAGGAGCATGGACATGGCCTGTCCGTCCCCCTGATTTCCTTTCCCTCCCTTATCCTGTCTTGGTTTCTGTCAGTTACTCGTTTGTTTCTCTTCTCTGCCTTGTACTGCTTTTACCCCCCCAGAGTTTTCCTGGGCTGGAGTTGCGGGCTGCTCGTGGCTTCCGGGTCACAGGCTCCAGCTCTTGCTGTTTTCCAGTTTCAGAGTCTGGTTTTGTTTTGTAGAGACACATCCGGCAGTGCTCAGGCCTTACACCCTGGCGCTGTGCTCAGGGATCCTTCCTGCCAAGACTCGGGGGGCCATTTGGAGTGTGGGGTTGAACCCACGTGAGCTGGCCTGGTCACTGGCTTCACTCCCTGGTCATCGCTGTAGTGCTTTGTGGTCACTCCAGCAGTGCTCGGCTGCCTCCTTCCTCCGAGCCACTCTGTCGCCTGGACTGTTTTCTGCTTCTGTTGTTCTGAATAAAGCTGCTATGACACTCGTGTACACAGTTTCTTAATGCCCCTGGAATAGACGCTGTAGAGCTCAGTCTGGGTCTCATGATAGGTGTGTTCACTTGATAAGTAATTGCCGACGTTTGGAGCGAGGCTGTGCCATTTTTTACACAGTCAGCTGCGACCTGTGTGGGTTTTCCTGGTCTCTGAATAGACGGGCTCTCGTCCGCTCTGCCTGTTTTCTCATCTACCACCCGGGGATCAAAACTTGTGCTCTGTTTAATCACCATGCACGACTCGGCTGATACTCGTGAAAGGGCTGTCAAGACTGGCCCTCGCTGTGTGGGGAAGGTTTCCGGCCGGGCCTGAGAGCCTGGGGCGCAGTCCCTAGAGCCTGTCACAGACTGTCCCCCGCTGTGTGTCCTAGCTGGGCCCGACTATGCCCAGCTGCTGTGTCACGGGGTGGTGCAGGCCAGTTCAGCTTGACTTCTAAAGGACAAGTTGAGTCTGGCAGCCTGATGCGGTTGCTGAGCAACCCAGGGGATCCAGGATCCCTTCCAGACACCAGGCCTGAGATAAGGCTTCGTGATGGGTCTCCTGCTGTCTTTCCTGTTCCTGCCCGGGGCAGTCCTTCCCTGGAACACAGGGATGCCTCTGTGTGTGTGTGTGTGTGTGTGTGTGTGTGTGTGTGGTGTCCATGAGCGTGTGGCCTCTTCGCCACAGATCTGCACCAAATTTGTTTCAGATGACAGTTCTCGAGAATACTGTGTGAAGCAAATTCCAGGCTCTGCTAGAAACAAACAAAAAGTACCGCCGGATTTGGGAAAGCGCCTTCCCTTGCCCCTCGTCCTTGCACTGAGTCTCATCTGAACGTCGTTTCCTCCGCTGGTGCCTTCCTGCTCTCCACCCTGGCCGAGCTGTTCACTGATGGCCCCCATTTCAGTTACAGCCCGTGTTCCTGGGGGCTCACTTGATGACATGTGCCCGGCGCCTCAGTGACCTCAGATATTCAGTAAGCTGCCTGGCCGCCCTCAGTGCTTCAGGGCTGATGGAGCTGAGTAATTAGCCCACAGCAAACAGCGCTGGAGCAAGGCTGAAGGGGAGAGAGTGTGCTTGGCCCTTGGCATCTTTGTGTACACATTCACAGGTGCATTCACAAGGGGCTCCCCCTGGGCTCTGGCTTAATTAACACAGATTGAAGCACTGGAGTCAATGTGCTAAACCCTTTTTTTTTTTTTTTGAGAAAGGGAGGGCACACCCAGCTGTGCCCAGGGGTTACTCCCTGGCTCTGCACTCAGGAATTACACCTGGCAGTGCACGGGGAACCATATGGGATGCCGGGATCGAACCCTGGTCGGCCGTGTGCAAGGCAAATGCCCTACCTGCTGTATTTATCGTTTCAACCCCAATGGGTAAATTCTTTTTTCTTTTTTTGGGTCATACCCAGCAGTACTCAGAGGTCACTCCTGGCTCTGCGCTCAGGAATTGCTCCTGGCGGTGCTCAGGGTTGGGTCAGCCATGTTCAAGGCAAACACCCTACCGTTGCGCTATTGCTCCAGCCCCCAGCCAGTGTGTATATTCTTAAAGGGTTGCTTCATCTTGTCCTGTGTGTTTCCATAAAGTGAGCTATTCCTTTTCTTAGGAATACTGCTTAGTTACCTTTTTGCCCCTGACAGTTTCGAAGTTTGCAGCGGTGCAGCACACACCTAGTTGTATTGCTCAGTCTGAATGCAGCTCAGCTCGCTAGTGGCTGCAGAGAGCAGGTGTGAGTGTGGATGAGATTATGTAGGTGTTCGGAGTTGACGATGATAAATCAGCATCTGTATCGCCCACTGTAAGCTCGCCAATGAATTAATGCCAACTTCACTGGACTGTCTCCCCTTTTTCTCATCTCCCTTCCTTTCTGGTAACCGCTAATTGGGTTTTAGAGGCTAAACACTTGTGTTTGATTTAGTTTATTCTTTGGTTTCTGAATGTCCTGATGATGAGTGAGATCATGTGTGTGTTTCTGTCTGACTTCACTACGCGTGATACCCCCTGGGCCTGTCCAGAGTGCTGCAAATGGCAGGGTTCGTTTGAAAAACATTTTTTGTAGCCGAGAAGTAGTTGTTGTGTGTATGTACCCCGTCTTCTCTTCCTATGATGGTCTGTGGGCACTTACGTTGTTTCCATCTCTGGCTGCTGTAAACAGTGCTGCAGTGGGGACAGAAGAGCCTTAATTACTCTTTCAGTGAGATTTTTGCTACCTTCGGAATCAAGGTCAAGGGTTTCGTACTGCTGGGGTAAATAAATACCCAGAAGTGGGAAAAACCAGAATGTATGGAGTTTCGCGGTTTAATGTTGCGAGACATCTTCTTACTGTTCCCATAATGGCCAGTGGAGCAGTGGACATCCCCACCGAGGTACAGAAAAGGCTACTTCCCTTTTCCTCTTTGGCAGTTTTGTTTATGACCAGGAGAATAGCAGCGGCTCCCAGATGGGGAGACAAGAACTCATTGTTATTTTGGCTTGGGAAGCGCTGGCAAGGCTCAGAAACCCGAGACTCAGCTTTAACCACCCAGAGCCCCCAGCTTGGTGGTCTGTTCCCTCAGGCCTAGAGTGGGTCTGTCATCTGTCATGGGGGTGAGGTCCCGTTCCCCTGGGCAGTCAGCGCAGACATTTTCTTTTTTTTTCTTTTTTCAACTCTTTTTTTTATTAAAAACTCTGATTTACAAAATTGTTCATTACACTGTTGTGTCAGACATTCAGTGTCCCAGCTCCACCTGTGTGACTGTCCGTCTGCCAGTGTGACTGTCCGGTCTGCCAGTGTGACTGTCCGGTCTGCCAGTGTCCCCATTTCCCCTCCCATCCCCAACCTGTTCCCTTAGGCTCATAACAAAGTGACTTTATATTACTTATTCCAATAAAACTTGAAGAAATAGCGAGAAGGACCAGAAAATAAATCAGAGCTCATTTCTGATTGCGATGTGACTTTAACCTGTGTAAAGAAAAGAAAGCCTTTATACATTTAAAAGATGTAAAGAAAGCCGTTATACATTGAACCTATGTAAAGGAAAAGAAAGCCTTTACTTCAATACAGTAGTACACTATATGTGTATTTTTTTTGTTTTGTTTTGCTTTTTGGGTCACACCCGGCAATGCTCATGGGGTTTTTCCTGGCTCTGCACTCAGGAATTACTCCTGGCGGTGTTCGGGGACCAGATGGGATGCCGGGGATCCAACCTGGGCCAGCACAGGCCGCCGCGTGCAAGGCAAACGTCCTACGTGCTGGACTACTGCTCCGGCCCTGTATGTGTATTGTTAAGTCCCACACATGAATGCATACTGTATCGGCCCCTCCCACTCATTCATGCAGCACGAGACTCTCCATGGCCATCCATTTATTCGCCGACTTCATGACTTCATTCCTCCTAACGAGCACAGCCTTTTCCTAGAGGCACTTGGAATCCTCACGGAGATACAGGTAGATGAGAACCCCAGACCCACGCTTGACCTTGATTCCACGAAAGTAGCAAAAAGACAGGCCGGGAATGATTGTATCCAAAGATCTATGGTGCGGGGGGGGGGGGGGGAGGGGCCGGCGGGTGGGGGGGAGGGGGGCGGCGCGGGGGGGCGCGCTGGGGCGGCCCGGGGCCCCCCCGCACCATATGGCCCGGGGCCGGAGTATCCTGAGTGCAGAGCCAGAGAAACCCTGAGATTGCCGGGTGACCCAAAACAAAAAAAAAAAAAAAAAAAAAAAAAACAAAGATCTATGGTGCCCCAGGTGGGTGTTTTGAGAGGGAGCCCGTAGCGCCTCGAGGCTCTTCCCTGCGAGATGCTAAACAGAACCGAGGCCCTGGCAGATGCTGGGTCCCAGCTCCCCCCGGGTCCTGCTGCGGGGCTTTGCTGCTGCCCCTGCTGCGGGCCCTCTCTCTCAAGCCAGCGGGACCCTGACCCGCAGCCGCCCACATACTGCAGCTTGTTTCTGTTCCCGCTTTAGATGCATTTCCGTCTCGGGCAATGCAGCTGATCGAAATTCATTTGTAGCAGCAAGCCGGTCTTTATTGATTTTTTAAGAAAAGTTTTTGGTAGAGATTTGTTCTTTTTGGGAGGCTTGGCAAAATGCCCACCGATGTGTCCTCATTCCCTGGGAACTGGTTTTTGTGCTGCGCTCCAGGCACCCTGCCGCTGTGGTCTGCAGAAAAGGTTGTGTTCCTGCATTTGCTTCAGCTCCCGGGTCCAGGGACCCCCCCACCACCCCCATCCCCTACCCCTCCAGCATCTGGATGGTGGCAAGAAGAGAAGGAACAAATAAGAAAATGATGATTTTTCTAGAAGCAATGGGGCGGGCGATAGCCCAGCGGGTAGGGCGTTTGCCTTGCACGCGGCCGGCCAGTGTCGGCCGGGTTCGATCCCCCGGCATCCCATATGGTCCCCGAGCACCGCCAGGAGTAAATCCTGAGTGTGGAGTCAGGAGTAACCCCTGAGCATCGCCGGGTGTGGCCCAAAAAGCAAAAAAAAAAAAAAAAAGCAAAATCAGAAGCCAAAGGTCGCCGCCTTTGGTAACCATGGGGTGCCTGTGGGGTTTTGTTCTCAGGATGAAGAGCTGCTTCCCTGAGTTAACCGTCCACAGAACTGTGGGTGCCGCCTGCAAAGGTGGGGTGCTCTTGCTCTGGCCAGGGGGCACTTGTGCTCCGAGGTTCTGCTGGGGTGCAGGGCACGCCGGAGTCCCCTGCCCAGGTAGCTCAGCCTGGGGCAGTTGGGAAGAGCAGCTTGTGTGTGCAGAGCCTGAGTTAGTGGAGCTCGTGTGGTGCGTCGCGGGAGCAGGTGGCTTTGCTCATCCCCCCCCCCACCATTTTGTGCTTCTTCATTTGTGTCCCCTCTGCCCAAACTCATTTTTTGTATTTTTTCCCCCTCCTTAGGAAATAGCTATTAATGCTGGTGGGACAGAGTTGGGAACCTTCTCTCCCCCTGCTGTATCCAGAACCCTGTTGCTCCAATACCGTATTTCCTGCCCTATGGGTTAGTCATCCTTGAGTTTATCTGATTTGATGTCTCTCTCTGTCTCTCTACCCCCTTCTCTTACACATTGTGCCTTGCCATACATACACCTAGGCATTATCATATATATCCATTTGCCTGCATTCAATGCTCAGTTCTAATCTGGCATTACCATTTTCAACAGTTAGTAGAACACTGGTATATATTTATATCCCACAAATGAATGCAGTCATTTTGTAGCTGTCCTTTTCTTTCTGACTAACTTCACTTAGCATGATAATCTCCATGTTTATCTATTTGTAGGCAAAATTTTATGACTTCTTTTTTCTAACAGCTGCATAATATTCCATTGTGTAGATGTGCCATAGTTTCTTTTTTTTAAAATTATTTTATTATACCACTTTTAGCTATACAATTACAAGATGCTTATGTTTGAATTTTGGTTCTACAGTGTTCCAGCACCCATCCCTCCACCCGTGCCCATCTCCCATCACCAATGTCCCCACCTCCTTCCCCCCCCCCCAGCCTTCCTCCATGGCGGGTTCTGTATCTCCTTTCTGTCTTTCCCTCTCCTTCTCACTTCCCTTTCTTACACATTGTGGATTGTAGTATATTCTAGGACATGATTGGTTCCACTAGTTTGATGTACCATGCGGCCACAAGCAGCCAACACGACTTGGGGAGAGCTGGATGGTAGCTCTCCCCGTTGTGTCTGAGTCTCTGCATGATATGGCCGGTTGCCCTGGGGCAGTTCGTGGGCAGGGCCACCTGGCCTCTGGGAGAGTCAGAGAGGGAAAGGGGTGGCCCCAGCTCCATCTCACGAATGCCCAGTGACTTCAGCCTCTGAGGGGCCACCTACCCAGGCTTGAACTCAGCTACTCTGTTAATCTGTTCTTGAGATCAGCATCTCTCCTGGGCAGGCTCTGATGTGCTGTGGCGTCCGACAGTGAAAATGGCGGCGTGTTGATGATGGGCGAGTCTCATCCGGCTGCTTCCGAGCCCCACAGAGGTGATGGGCCCACTCCCAAAATCCATCTTTCCTCCTGGTGGTCAGCTGAACCTAGGGGAGAGCCAGATGCCAGCTCTCCCGTTGTGTCTTAGTCTCTGCATGATATGGCCGGTCCGATGTACCATAGTTTCTTTATCCAGTCTTCTGTTCTTGGATACTCAGGTTGTTTCCAGAGTCTGGCTATTGTGAAGTGCTGCGATGAGTATAGAGGTGCAGATGGTGTTTCTGGTGTTCGTGGTTTTGGTCTCTAGGGTATATTCCTAGGAGTGGTATTGCTGGGTCAAATGGGAGCTCAATATCAAGTTTTTGGAGGAATGTCCATATTGTTTTCCAAAAGGGGCTGAACTAGCCTACATTCCCACCAACAGTGAGTGAGAGTCCCTTTCTCCCAGCATCCATGCCAGCACTGGTTGTTCTTGCTCTTTTTTTGTTTGGACACCGCCTGATTCATCTTTGTGTGGTTTTTCAACAGCACATTGGGAAGTGCTGTCCTCAGGGTTGGGAGTGGTTTACCAGTTGCCCCTGAGGGAAGGGAGAAGCCAGTCCAGTGTGCCCCAGGGAGGAGAGAGGAAACAGGAGGTTATGGAGCCCTGAACCCGTGGCCAGCAACCCTGAGGGATGGCCAGGCTGTGGCTCAGTCACTGCCATGGGCCTGTCTTCTGCCCCATCCAGAAGCCCTTGGTCCCATGTGCCTATTTTATTTATTTAATTTTTTCCTTTTTTGGGTCACACCCAGTGATGGTCAAAGCTTACTCCTGCCTCTGAACTCAGGGATCACTCTTGGCAGTGAGTCAAACAAAGGTCTTGGCAGTGAGGCAAAGGTTACCCCTAGCTCAGAGCTGAGATCACTCCTGGCAGTGCTTGGGGAACCGTATGGGGTATCGTGGATCAAGCCAGGTCGGTCCCATGCAAGGCAAATGCCCTCCCCACTCTGCTATGGCTCCAACTCTCTGCTTAACTTGAAGTTGGTGGAATTAAATGAAGTTTGGAATTTAATTCTCTCTCCTTTAGCTCCAGTGGGTCAGGAGGACCCCCAGCCCCCACCCCCCAGCCTCTGGGGTGGCAAGAACAGAAGGAAGAACCAAGAAAACGGTTTTTTATTTTTTTGGCTTTTTGGGTCACACCTGGTGATACTCAGGTGTTACTCAGGCTCTGCACTCAGGAATGACTCCTGGTGGTGCTGGGGACCATATGGGAGGCCGGCGAACCGGTCAGCCACGTGCAAGACTAATGCCCTACCTGCTGTGCTATTGCTTCGGCCCCAAATGACGATTTTTCTAAAAGCAAAACCAGAGTAAAGAGCTTGTATTCTGTGACAGCAAAGAAGGTCCGTGAGAGGCCGCCTCCTCAGCGCCTCCTGGGCAAGGGAGGGGGCTCCTGCAGCTACAGGCTGGGGAGACCGGGGTGTTGGTGGCCATGGTAATGGCATGGGTCAGAATTTGCCTGATGCTTTAGACCCAAGCTTTTTTTTGGTGGTCTTTTTTGGGTCTCACCTGGCATGCTCAGGGGTTACTCCTGGCTCTGCCCTGAGGGCCCACTTCTGGCAGGGCTTAAGGGACTGTAGAGAGTGTCAGAATCGGACCTGGATCACGCAGGGTAAGCCCTACCTGCTGTGCCATCACTCAGGCCCAGACACGTAATTCTGACTCCTGAGATTTTTTATCCCAACTAGGAGGGCTGTCTCTTGGGGTCAGACCTTACTATTCATTCGTTCATGTTTGGTTTTCAGGGTCACGCCCGGCAATGCTCAGGAGTTACGCTAGGCTCTGCACTAAGGAATTACTCCTGGTGGTGCTCGGTGGGATCATACAGGATGCCAGGGATCAAACCCGGTCAACTGCATGCAAGGCAAACTCCCTTCCTGTTACTACTGCAGACCTTTATAGAGGCCAGTGCTTGCTCTCAGCCACACGCTTGCAGCCAGACAGACTCACGAGACATTAGTGGAGCTATATGCCCAGGCAGCAACTCACGCGGTGACTTTCCCTAGCACGGTCTTCATCAGTGAGAGGGCTGCCTTATATTTTATGCATTTATTTTGTTCAAAGCAGGGTAAGGATGAAAGGTGTGCGATAAACAAGGACAGGTCTTTGAAGTGTGTAGCAAGAAAGGGAAGCTTAACTGTTTCCTGGCCCGCACCCAATTTGCAAGTGCTTGTTAACCCTGCCCAGGCATGGCCCGAGCCCACCTCCTCCTCCCCTGGAGGTGCTGGGCTGCCGTCCGGGGTGCTCCTGTCTGGCTGCAAATGGAGACAGCTGCCATCAGCTGGGAGCTACCTCATTCTGCTCACAAAGCAATGAAAATGGAAGCAGCTGAGAGAAGTCATTTCCAGGGGCGGAAAGCCCGTTTGGGTCCACTCTGTTCTCTGGATGCTGAAGCTCTTGAGTTAGCTCACTCCAGTAAATGTCAGGGCGAGTTACTAGGAGGAGATTGCCTCTCGGGTGATTGCCTCTTCTAGGTTCCTCCTTGTGCTGCGGCGCAATTGGAAATTGTGTGTGTGTGTGTGTATTGTGATTGGTTTTAACTTTAGTGCCTTCAGTGTGTAGCTGCTGATGGAAGTGATGGACCACTCCTTTGAGCCTTCATGAATATATTAGAGAATGTTGCTGGGTGTGTGTGTGTGTCTGTGTCTGTGTGTGTGTCTGTGTGTGTGTCTGTGTGTCTGTGACCGTCCCCAGCAGGCCCTGAGGAGACCACTTACTTATTGCTGGGTCACCAGACCTGAAAGGGGAGGGTGGCACATGCAGCTCTTCTGAACGAGTTTGAGGACTTCCAGAAACTCCCAGAATTAGGAGACCTCCATTTCATGAGGAGACCCGAGAGCACGCGCCCGTGAGGGGCAAAGGCAGCTTCCATCAGAGCCACCTAGTTGGTCCCTACTGGAGGCACTGGGCACCTTAAAACCCGGAAGGAAGCCAGCAGCACCAGCAGTGGGGCGGGACTTCCTTTCTTTCTTTCACATGAGTTCTTGTTTCTCCGAGAGGGGAAGGCTCCTGAGCTCCTCTGCCCAGCTGAGATGCGGAATGAGCTTCGCTCAATCCCTTGGCTTTGGTATTGGTTGGGGAGTTTTCCCAAAGTGAGCGGATAGGAAACCCTATGGTGCTGGGGGTCAATCCAGGCATCCCGGTGACATGTTCACTCCCCCTTTCAGCCGCCTCCCTAGCCCCAACAGAGTTAATTTCTTTTATGTTATTTTTTGTTTGTTTGGGGAGGGTGTTACACCTGGTGATGCTCAGGGCTTACTCCTGTAGGTGCTTGGGGGCTCCTCTGAGGCTACGTGGGACCGAGAATCAAACCAGGTGCAGCAGCATGCAAGGTGTGTGCCTGCGACCCTGTAATCTCTCCCGGGGGAGTTACTCTTTTCCCCACTGAATTATTTCATCCCTAGGAGAGACTTTAGTGCAGGCACATGAGACGGTAGCTCGGTAAATCCTTAGGGTTTGGGGGTTTTGTGGCAGCCCCACCCTAAGGATTTAATCTGCCCCTCATGGAGAGGTGATTATTAGAGAAAAAAATAGATGTCACATAACGGGATGAAAAAACCCAAGGTCTTGTTGTTGTTGTTGTTGTGTGTGTTTAAGTTTCCTTCCTGCCGCCTGCCTTTTTGTGTTAAAATCTCCCCCTGATGGTGAGCGCAGTCCTTGGCTTCTTGTGAGGGTTCCAGGTGCTGGCAGAGGCCGAGAATCCCCAAGCAGGATGTTTCCTCCTCCGCAGGGCTGCTGGCCAGCTGGGGACGAGGGGGGGACGGCGCCCCTGCGCCTGTGCCGCCCCGTGAGGGTCAGGGTGGGGCGCCCTGGGGGGCTCAGGCGAGGCTCTGCAGAGGGAGTCCAGGGCCCGAACTTTCTGGGCGGAGTCTGCAGGCCAGAGGCTTGTGAATGAAGGAGGCCGAGAGCAGCAGGAAGCTCCGGATGAGGGGAAGCCGCAGCCAACGGTAAATCAGGTACCCCGTAGTTGTGATGCCTCCCTTCGGAATGAGGTGTCCTTTCCTGTGACAAGGGCGCCCTTGGCTCGTGGGAGATGGGGTGGAGGGGGGCAAGGGCTTGTGCCTCTGTTTCTCGGGCAGGGCCATCCCAGCAGGCGCAGGGCTAGAGAGATTGGGCGCTTTCCTGATGAGTGGCCCTCCCAGGTTCAATCCCTGCACCCAGTATGGTCCCTTGAGTGACCCTAGTGCCCAGCCAGCAGTAAAACCCTCAGCACAGCTGGTGTAGTCCCTCCCAAATAGAACAAAATTAGGGTGCAGTATGGGGGAGCAAGAGGAGGGGTACTTAGGACGCATGCACTCAAGTCACAGGGCAGGCAGGATTCAGACAGGGGTCCTGGGCGGACCCCACCTCCCTCTTCAGAAACCCCTTCTTGCTTTTCAGTTCGGGACACATGTGCGTCCATAGTAAAGTTTGAGATTGGCCTTTCCGTGTTTCCCGTGGGAAAGATGAGGTGGGGCTGCCAGCTGGAAGCTCTCTCCCTCTGCCAGACTCACTGGCTTCTGATTCTTGGGATTGATGATGGATCTGAAAGCCAACAGTGTCCCTTCTGGGCCAGTGCCTTATTAGCCTTGCTATGGAGCACGCGACTCTTTGGCATAGTGAGTGTCTGGCTGGGTTCAGGGTGCAACTGCCAGCAAGTCCTTGAACTTTGTGGTTTTTTTGTCCTGCAGTTGGTAAGGGAGATAAGGGAGGTGTGGGATTGGGTCAGGGACCTTCAGGACTGGGAAAGATGGGCAGGTGCGATCCGCTGTCATTTCTCAGCCAGGTGGGAGTGTGGAGGTCTGCTCACTGCTCCCACCCCTCAAGGCTTAGGGCAGCCCCAAGCTACCCGACAACTCTCTCATCCCTGGACATGCTTTGATTAGTTGTCCCAAACCTGTGTTCATCCATTGAAGTTTATACCAACTTCTTGACAAAGAAGCCTGGTCTCTGCCCCCCAAAGGTAGAACTGGAGTGATAATACAGATAATACAGCAGGTCGGACTTTTGCCATGCTCACAGCTGACCCTGGCTTGGATCCCCAGCAACTTATAAAGTCCCATGAACATCACCAGGGGTAATTCCTGAGCGCAGAGCCAGGAGTAACCCTGGAGCATTGCCGGGTGTCACACAAACAACAACAACAGCAACAACAGCAACAAAAAGAAATTGAAAGATAATTTTTAAACAGGAAATGGTCCCACCAACCAGGAAATAGTCTGACCAGCAGAATGAAGGCCCCGTTTTTCGGAGGCAGAACTTTTAGCTACAATAAAATGCCTAGACCTAGATTCAAGTGATCAAGTGAAATTGACTAAGTCTTTTTAAAAATTTTATTAGAACACCATGATTTACAAAGGTTTCATCACTGAGTCTTAGACGTACAGTAACAGCACTGATCCCACCATCAGCGTCAGACTCCCTCCTCCAGTGCTCCTACCTTCTCTCCCATATTTACTCTCGGCTCCCCAGCCTGCCATGACGACAGGCACCTTTTTGAGTCCAGTTGTTATAGTTCGTGTCTCGTGAGTTCAGTGTGGTTGACTCTGGTGTGGGTACTTGGCTCTGTCGTTCCTTAATGCCCACTTTGGACCTCAGTCCCCTGTTGCTTCTCTGTCTCTTCTCCCCCTCCCCTCCACTCCTTCTTTCCTTCTCCCAATACTCTGGTGCCAAGGTTGATCCCAGCATCTCCCCTACAACATTCCATTCCCTCATCCGGTTATTCTGAAGGCCACACATAAGTGATGTCATCTTGTAAAACACACACATCTTAGGCATATGTCAGTGGGCTCTGACGGAGTATATGCTCTTCTGGCCCACCCTCAGGCAGGGGAGGCAGCATGTAGAGCCTGCCTATTTCTGGAGCTACTGCTGAGGCGTGAGCAGGACCGTTAGCTCGTCAGGTGGGTCAGTGAAAATTTTACATGGGCCCTGCCTCTTGCAATTGTGTGGGGAATGCCCCCCCCCCCCCTTTCTGTTTCCCATCCTGTGCTCTCTGTCTGCAGCTCTCACTCCTAACAAGGCCCCCAGGGGAGAGGATTAAAACAAGAGTCACGTTTGATCATCTGAGTTCATCTTGTCCCCAGGGTCTTCGGAGCCTGTCCCCCACCTCGGATAAAAGAGAGTGAGACATAGCCCTTACTTTCGTATCCCAACAACTACCTGCAATCCCAGGTATGCATAATAGAATTATTTCAAAGGTCCAGAGAGGAGTGAGTCATTTCTCACGGACAGCCAGGGTGACGTATGAGAGGATGAATTTGTCACGAGGAGTCCCACAAAGGCCGGAGGAAAGGGACAGTGTGCCCAGGAGCTGGGCCCTCCCCCACTCTGGGAGCAGGAAGATCACGCTGCAGTGTAGGCCAGAGAGAGGCGAGTGGCTCCTGATGTCTGGACAGAGGCCTCTGGGCTCTGCCTGGCAGCCGTAGGGAGGGAGTGCCCAGACAGGAACTGGGTTCTGAGTGGTTGGCCTTGGCCTACATGTGAAATCTCATTTCCAGCAGACCTGGCAGGCCCGTGCTCAGCGAGGTGAGGAGTGTTGCTATGGGAACCGCTACGGTTGCATCTTCTTACCAAGCGCCACTGAGCAGGCTGGTATGTGAGATCCCAACTAATGCCATCCTTCCCGCCGGCTCCCCAGCCTCCTCACCCCTCGCAGCGTCTCCAGACCCAGGAAACCAGAGTCGCCCCGAGTGCTTGAATGAGGGGATGAATTCATCAGAGCACACAGAGGCTCCGAGAGCTGGTGCGGGCTGCCGGCTCCTTCCCTAGCACAGATTGTCGTCCTTGAGGCGGAGGAGCACAGCTGTGGTTTCTGTCTGTGACCTGCACAGCTCTATAGTTTGTCTCCGTGATTCTCAGAGTGTGGCGAGTGAGGATGAGCATAAAGGACTGAGCATGACCTGGGAGGGATTTATTTATTAAAACGTTTGTGGGGGTGCAGGGGCACCCCTGGCTGCACGACTTACTCCTGGCTCTGCAATGCAGATCACTCCTGGTGGGACTCAGGAACAAATGGAATGCGGGATTAAACCTGGGTCTGGTTCATCCAAAGCAAGCACCTTACATGTACTATCTCTCCAGCCTCAGAGGGGGAATTTAAACTTAAATAAAAGGCTCCCCCCTCCCCCCCCCCGCGCTTTTTTTTTTTTTTTTAGGGGTGGGGGTTTAACGTGGGGCAGCTTTGGGGTGTGGACATGATTGCTAGGGCTTCCAGAAGGACAGGGAGGCCTGGGGGGGGGTAGCCCATCCCAACTCATAGAGGCCTGGAGATTTTAGTCACAAAACCCACATACCTCAATTTTCAGCAGATTAATTTATCAGTGAGGTCCATCTTGAGATGATGGAGTCTGACCCAGGACTTTGGACCCCGGCAGCGATTTTGGATTGTGGGAGTGTGTGGCTAGTGGGGGGCTCTGTTTAGGTGGGCACCAGGCTAACCTGCCTCCCTCTGATGTGCCCTGGATTATTCAGCCTTGCACAGGTCCTAGATTAACTGCAACTTTTGATCTCTTTCAAGATTTGTCTGTGGGACTGAAGTGAGGCAGGTAGAAGAGCTTATATGTGGCTCTGGGGAGTTGGCTCATGCGGGTGACTGCCAGTGCTTCCAGGAGTATAGGGCGGTAGGGGGGGAGGTAGCCCATCCCAACTCCAAGAAGATTTCAATCCTGAGACCCACGTACCTGAATTTTCAGCAGGTTAGTTTCCCAGTGAGGTCCATCTCGAGATGGTGGGGTCCAGCCAGGGACACAATGGCGATTTTGGATTGTGGGAGCAAGCAGCTATTGGGGGCTCTGGGTGGGCCCCAGGCTAACCCACCCTCTCTGTTGTGCCCCAGATTATTCAACTGTGCACGGTACCTAAGATGTACTGCATCTTTTTGATCTTTTCAAGATATATTTATGAATCTCTGGAGCAAGGCCAATAAGAGCTTGTATGGTGGAGCCAGAGGTAGTTTGTGGGTGTAGCTCCAGCATACCTAGATTTTGGTGGTTTAATTTCTTGTAAAACCTGGTCCTGAGTTGTTAGAGTCCAGCTGGAGTCTTGCAGTGGTTTGGGGTGTCTGGAAGCCCGGGCACCATCAGGCTGCTGATGCTCTCTACCCATTGGGTCCAGGTTGGCCCCTGGCAGTGCAGTGCCCTCTGGGCCCCAGTGGTGATGGCAGCAGCGGCCCGGCAGGGACCAGGACCAGGGCCGGAGTGTCTGCCATGTGTGGCTCGGGCAGGCCGGAGACACCATTTCAGCAGAACCTGACCAGGGGGCACACGCCTGGTGTGTGGCCGTTGGTGCTCAGGGAGAGTTTCCCCCATAATATGCTGCGGGCAGCATTCTTTCTGAGATGTACTTGGGGCTCTGAGCTGCGGGAGTAGCTGCAGAGGTGTTGGTCTGCTCGGGAGATCTCGGCAGCTCCTCAACCACGCCCTGAGCTGAGAGCAACGGTGCTGGAGGTGTTTTAGTCTTGGTGTGGCTTGCGCAGGTGCCCAGCTGGCCACAAGTATTTGGCACCACTTAATCTCCCAAGCTGGTCACCCGTAGTGGAAACCTGGGGCACCGCAGCGGTGCGAGCACCAGGCTGGCCATGAAAAAAGAAACGGCACCGACATTCATCCCTGCGAAACTGTGCAGCTTCTGTGCTGTCTCGCCCCACAGTGTAGAGATTCTAAGAGCCGCCACCGCACCACGGGCCGTGGCCCTTGCCTCCGTGCTGCCGCCATCTTTGATCTCTCTTTCCCTGTCTCTCTCTTGCCACCCAGGCTGGTGCTCAGGACTTACCCTTGGCTCTGTGCTCAAGGCTCACTCCTGATGGTGCTCAGGAGACCAGATGGGTGCCAAGAATGAGTGCCTTAACCCCCTGACTCTCTTTAGGTGCCTGGTTTAGACGCTCTTTATAGTCCCATTTGCAGAAGATCATGGTACGCAGCCCAGGCCGACATTCTCACGTGCAAGCCATTCCTGGAGTCTGACCTGCTGCTCACATTGCCCGTAGCTTTAAGGTGTGGGGAAGGGGAAAGATTCTGGGTGCCTCCTTTACCCATGGCCGGCCTTCAGCACCTATGGGAAGCCCAGGCTGTCTCTGCATTGCGTTAGTCAGACTTCCTAGACCACTCGGCTGCAGCAGCAAATATGCCCTGAAATCTTAGTGTCCTAATGTACCATTTTCCCCTTCTTTTGTATTATTATACCACCGTGAGATATACAATTACAAAGATGTTCATAATTAGGTCTCAGTCATGCAGTGTTCCAGCACCCGGTCCCTCCACCAGTGTCCATTCCCACCACCAATGTCCCATGACCAATGTGCCCCTACCACCACCATAGTCCAAGGCCTCCACCCACTCCCCAGTCCACACCCCCCAGTTTGTTGCAACTACAATGATCATCACAGTGTATATATGGGCAAGGTCCTGGGAAGAACCTGGCACTAAACTTGGTTAGTATCTAAGCCTGGCACAGCTGTGCATCTGGCCAGTCTCTTCTCTGGTGTTGGGTAATGGCGACTGTGGGGCTCATAGCCACGCCTGCTGGGTCACTGGAGGTGGGGGGGAGTGAGGGGAGGGGCCCCCAATCCCCTCTCTCAAGCCTGGCCGGTGTGGCCACAGCAGTCCACCTGTCTGCTGGTCCTAGGAGCTGTGTAATGCACCATTTATACCGCAAGTGAATTTCGCTTTGGGTGTAGTGACTCTCGAAAACAACTCCACTTTAACACATCGACGCCAGCAATGCAGTTTGACTCCCTTTCTGGTGGGCCGTGCCTGAACTGGACAGCGCCCAGTTAAAGTGGAATAGGAAATTTCCACAATAGGAACCGTTTCTGTCAGCCCAGCTAAGGACTTCCAAGGGTGAGCCACAATTGGTACGTGCTGGAGCCGTGCTCGTGTCATTATGTTAAGCAACAACCCATGCATCCAGGCAGCTTCTATCCCATAGCTACACCACCTGGGGCACGTGGCATGCAGGGGACAGGTGGCTGTGTGGAGCTTTTCACTGCTCCACCCGAAGTTAGCCCATCACATCTGTTCTGGGGTAATTGGATCTGACCTGGGGCAACTCCTAGTGTAGAATTATCTCAGTGGGTTATGCCTACCTGTGTGTGTGAGTGTGTGTGTGTGTGTGTGTGTGTGTGTGTGTGTGTGTGCATGCTCACGTATTTGTACTGGGGGGGGTCGTGTTTCCTGAGTGCAGTACTTCTAGCCACACAGGATCTCTGCATTTATTATAGCATCTCAGACCTCTCCACGCAGAATGAAAATTGGCTTTAGTCCCAGATGTCCCCATTAACAAGGAGGGGGCTCATTCCATCCTCAGGCAGAAAGTCGCGGCTCTGCTGAGCGAGAAGTGGTTTTGATGGTCAGGAAAACATTGGCATTTTAGAGGCATCGCTCTATGAAAGGAATGCAAGTAATCGAGGGCTCCTGGCCGTCCATAAGGTATGGGCGGAGGGTAACATGTTTGCAAAAGGAGATGTAAGTGGTCTCGCCTTCCGTAGCCAAGGAACAGTCTCCTTTCTCTGGGGCTGTGCCAGTTCCGAGAGACCATAGACAGGGCTGGCTTTCTCACTGGCGTCACTTGGAAATAGCTGTAGGATTGTTCAACCGCACCATTGGGCCCAAGATCAAACTCTGCACCTGCTGCTTTCTCAAGACAATCCTAAGGCTGTTCCAGTCACCGGTCATATTACTGCGACCTGATTAAGAGGGACTTCGTTTCTGAATAGTGGGCCAGGAGATTCCTGCAGCGGATCTTGCCTGACCTGGGGGACCCAGACTGTACTCCAGTGCTTGCTGCCCGCCTCAGTGGAGGGGAGAGGGCCGGCCGTGGCCCTCCACTGTGTAGGTGTGAAATCAGTCAAGATACCGTCGATTGGGATCCATCAAGCCAAGGAAAGGTTAAACCGTCAGATCTCCGTGGGATGCCTACGCTTCCGTCCCTTTCCTGCAGGAAGTCCGCCACAAGAAAGGCAAGCTGAGTTCCCACCCCACCCCAAACAATGAGCTCTCGTGTGTGGGTTTACCGTTGGGAAGTGATGGGGTAAAAATAGCCGCAGCTGACTCAGCAGATGGGCCTCTGGCTGCACTGTGGTCTCTGGTGCCGTGGCCTGGTGCCCTGCTGGCCCTCGCTGCTCTCCCCTCAGGGACAGGAGAACACAGACACCCCCCCACCACCCCTACCACCAGTTCCTCCTGCCCAGGCTCCCTGCTCTCCCATGCTCCATTCCAGAAGTTTCCGCCAGCTCCCAAGTGATCTTTGTGGGGGTGAGTCAGAGGCAGGCCTGGGCTGCTGGTGGGGGGTGGTTGAGACGGTCAGTGGCTCTGTCGTTCCCAAAATCAATGGTCTAGCGGGGCTGGTGGCCAAGCTGTCCAGTTTATCCTCACAGGGTCTCTTTCTGCTTTGGATTCCTCTGGGGCTGGAGCTCTGTGGAAGCAAGTCGGCCTCAGAGACAGACTTAGCCCAGAGGATTTGAGACCTTTGCTAAGAGGCTTAGAGAGCTGAAGCGCCTGTCCCGAGCTTTGGGCTTCCAAGATGGACTTGTCAAGAGGAGAGCGGGCCAGCAGAAAGGGGCTGGATGGCGTCTGTTCCGTCCGCTCATCGTTTGACGTGTCTGAAGAGGAACTTAGGTGGGGACCTGGAAACAACCCCTAGGTGAGGTCACTTGCAGGAAGGCGAAGCTTCTAGATGCTCTTGTCATAGGAGAAAGATGACCAGAGCAGGGGCCTCTAGCTGACCTGACCTCTGGTTTTTTATTTGGGGGCTCACACCAGTGATGGTCAGGTGTTAATCCTGGCTCTTCATTCAGGATTACTTCCTGGCAGTGCTCGGGGACCATACGGGATGCCAGGGATTGAGCCCAGGTTGGCTGAGTGCAAGGCAAATGCGCTCCCTCTGTACTATCGCTCTCGCCCCCTACCTGAGCTCTTTAGTAGTAAACGCCTTCCTGCATAGCAAAGGAATATGTTCTATGAGCAACTTAATGAACTCTTTTAAAAGACTTTTATTTTCAAGGCAATGTGGGTTCATTTGGAAAAGATGGAAAAGTGTTTAAGAACACATTTTCTCTGCGGTCCTCTACAGATTTATAGTCGTGCTAGAAATTCTAGACTCACAGGGCCAGCAAGCATGTATTGATGGTCGATGTTGTCCGCATGTTGCAGCGTGTTAAAATAATTCATTTATTCCTGCAATTATGGGAGGCCATACACACTTTAGAAAAGCTCAGAATAAACAGAGGACTGGCTAAAGAAACTGTGACACATCTACACTATGGAATACTATGCAGCTGTCAGAAAAGATGAAATTATGAAATTTACCTGCAAATGGATGGACATGGAGACTATCATGCTGAGTGAAATTAGTCAGAAGGAAAGGGACAGATATAGAATGAATGCATTCATTAGTAGGATATAAATAGATACCAGTGTTTTACTAAGTGTGGGAAATGGTAATGGCAGATTAAAACTCACCATTGAATATACACAAAGAAACTTAAGTGATAAACTCTAAATATCTGCAGGGCTAGCCACAATGTGTAAAAGAAGAGGGAGAGAGATGCAGAGACAGAGAGAGAAAGAGAGAGGAAACAGGGCTACCTGCTATTGAGGCAGCCTGGGGGTGGGCGGGAGGGGGTGGGGTACATTGGTGGTGGAAATGGGGCACTGGTGGAGGGATGGGTGCTGGAATACTGTATTACCAAAAACCAATTATGAACACCTTTGTAATTGTATGTCTCACGGTGATATAATAAAAAAATTAAAAAAAAAAAAGCTCAGAATAAAGCTGATATGTGAGATCAATTGTAATTCCTTGTGGGGATAGAAGGAGGTCTCGCACCCAGCCATGAGTGGAGGGGGTGGCAAGCTCTGAGCATGGGGGAAGGGGCGAGCCTGCAGGGGAGGGGAACTCACTTCACAGTGAAGGGGAGATCACTTGTGGGTTGTTTTTTTTTTTTGGCTTATTGGGTTTGAGGCTTTTTATGTTCCTGGAGCAAGCAGGTGCCCTTGGGCTCTACCTGCATGAGACAGGACATATGGAGATGTTACTGGTGCCCGCTCGAGCAAATCAATGATGAACGGGAAGACAGTGATATAGTGATTGGGTTATACCTGTCAATGCTCAGGGCTTGCTCCTGGCTCTGCACTCAGGAATTACTCCCGTGGTGCTTGGGGACCGTATGGGATGCCAGGGATTGAATCCAGGTCATCCATGTGCAAGGCAAATGCTCTGGCCCTGTTAATGCTTTTTGGAATGTAGCATCAAAACCAAGAAAACAACCTAACATTTGGGCAGGACGCCTGTGCCAGGAGTGAACAGCTCAGAGGCCATTTTGGCCACAGCAGGTCCAGGGAGGCATGAAACCACCCTCTCCCCTCCGACTCCCAAAGTTAAAGGCACAATACCCCACCCGAGCCCTCAGAGGCCCTCAGAGGGTCCATCAGGGGTCCAGGGGGAAGAGGTTTTTCCCTTGAAAACTGCTGTGACATGGATTTCAACAAACAAAGAGTGATGTGGGGCCTTGCCGGGCCCTCTGTGGTCCCCAGAGACAGTGGGTTGGTGACTCAGGGCAGGCTTCTCCCCAGGGGTAGACAGTATCTGTTATCTGTCTGATTCTTTCAGGTCACGGAGTCTGTGCGTCTCAGTGTAGGCACCCCTCTCTCGAATGCTTCCATCTCAGTACACCTCTTTCTCTCTGCACCCCCATCTCAAATGGATTGCAAGGTGGGGAGGGGCATGGGGCTGATGACCTTCTCCCTTCATCCTCTCTGTCGCCTGGAATGCAGCCATGTTGGCTGGAGCGTCAGTCGCTGTTTTGCACCATGAAGTGACCTTGAGGCTAGAAACCAGATCTGGGAGAGCAAAGTGGAGAAGTCCAGACCCCCTGAGAATGTCCCAAAGCATCGAACTGTCCTTGGATGACTTAGCTGTGGTCTCATGTGTGTCCAGAGCTTTGTTACTTTTTGTCTTCTGTCCCATTCAGCTGGACTTAGCTCCCACAGAGACCTGTCCGTTAGGTCTGTAGGACTCAGAGCTAGGACACAGGGCAAAAGTCTTAGGAGCTGGGAATGGAGTTTGAACACGACTCTGTGCTGTGAAAAATAGGAGGAATGGTTCTGTTACATCATTATTATCTCAGCCGCAGGGCCATTGTGCAAGGAGGAGTGACAGGCCCAGGCGAGCACATCACGGCAGGATAAAGAGCCGGAGGAGCAGGACAAAGCTGGGGTTGGTTTTCCTGAGTTCACACAGATTCCTTAAGTGTGGCACGGACCCACACCAGCAGAGAGGGAGCAAATAGATTCGGGCAGGGGCAGTAGCTCGGAGGCTTGAATGAGAGCTTTGCTTGGGTCGCCTGAGCCTTACTGGGTATGACCCCGAGCACTGCTGGCTGTGCCACCCCCAGAGTCAGGGAGAGAACAGACATGTGAAATAAAGAGCGGGCAGACGGGATCAGAAACAGGAGTCCCCAGATCATAGCACGGGCAGCTTGGAAGCTGGAACCATGCCTGTAGGTGGCCGCCCCTGTGAATTCTGCCCCAGGGATGGCTCTGCAGCTGCTGCCCAGGGTGAAGGGCCTGTGGGTAAGGACGGGCCTGCTCCCCAAGGGCAGGAAGTGGAGCCTTGGGGAGCCCAAAGAAAGGAGCTAACAGCAACTACCAGTGAGCTGGGGTGCGGCCTGCGGGCCCCAGGAGAGGAGCACTGGGCTCTTGGCATCTGAAACCCCATTTCCCGACTCTGAGCAGGAAGCAGGACGTGACCTGTTGTTTGGTCCTGGCTGTGGGAATGAACTGAGCCCAAATGTTGGAAGTGTTGCTTGCCCCTGCCCTGAGTCTGACCCCCCCGGGAGGTCCCCAAGCAGCGCAGGACCCGAGTAGCCATGCATTCCTGGCCCTTGCACAGAGCCAGTGTTATGGCTAAGCCGTTGACGTTCTGTGGTATCGCGAAGGCGCTGATGTAAACCCGGTCCCCGAAGGTGTGGAGGTGAGCGAGGAGATACATCCGACACCGTTGCTGAAGCAAAAAAGGAGAAATGTCTTTTCAATCTGATTTATTTTGTTTCTGTCCCCAAGCAGGAACTGGGGGTTTCAAAGAAAGTTTGGGGCTGGGGTGCAGCTCTGTGGGCGCGTTCTTGCCTTGCATGTGTGGGGCCCTGGGTTTGACCCCCAGGACTGATTAAATAAAGAGAGACCTATAGAGACCTTGCATCCTGTTGATCCCAGTTCAATCCTTAGCACCAGGTGGGCCCATGGGTGTCACCAGGTGCACGCCGGAGGTCCCCGAGCACAGCAGGACCTGAGCAGTCATGCTTTCTTGGGTCTTGCATCGAGCCAGTGTTATGGCTAAGCGGTTAGCCCTGAGGGTTTCCCTGCTTAAGGTGTGGAGTGAGGCCCAAAGGAAAAATTAGTTCTTTAGCTAATACATGAAACTGACTTCACTTGATCACTTGAATCCCGTTATTCATCGATTTGCTCGAGCGGGCGCCAGTAACATTTCCATTGGATCCTATCACGTGCCAATGTAGCCCAATGGCATCTGGTTGAATGAAACTGACAATGGCCATAATTTCCACCCCCAGGCACCTCCCTCCCTCTGACTTTCCCAGAGTGCTCAGAGGTGGTGTAACCCACTCCAAGGAGCCCCGTTACCTCTCTTCCCTCTGGCAGAGCTGGGTGCAGGATGTTCATGTTGAAAAACTAGATCAGCCCCCGTGAGTCGGGGCTGCACACCCGTCAGCCCTCAGCCCCCTGCCGCCCCTTCCCCAGCATCTGTTGTGGTTGACCCTCCCGCAGCCAGAAGGCAGGGGTGCAGGGTGAAGAGCAAAGTTCAGAGTCCAACAGAAGAAGTCCGGGTGTGAATTCCAGCCCGGTGGTATATCTGCTGTGTCCTGAGTGTGATTTCCAGGGCAGACATTTGGATCTCCTCGTTCATCACAGAGAAGTCACGGAACCAAATCGGGAGCCTTTGGAGGCTTCAGCGAGTCCTGATGTGTTGCACGGCAGTGGCCATTCAAAACAGTGTCCTTGCAGGGCCGGAGAGGTCAGTGGGCTGAGCACATGCTTTGCATGTGAGAGACCCCAGGTCCATCGCAGGCACTGGTGGTCCCCAAGCACCACTGAGAATGAGCCCTGAGCATTGAGTGGGGAGGGTGTGACCCCAAACTTCAAGTCAAACATGTTTGTCAGTAAGCAGAGGTCCTTGCAGCTCTCATGGCTTCGCTCCATGGCTCTCTGCCTGTGACCGCATCTCCTTCGTAGTCTCGTTCCTTGGGAGCGGGTAGAGACATGTCCTAGCATTGTAAGCTGATGGTACATCCAAGAAAATAGCAGTAACGGAAGCAGAATAAACTGTTTCTGGAGATGGGAGAAGTGGAGCAAGAGGAAGGAAGGTTCTCACTGCTCTGGTGTGTTTGCGGTCTCCTGAATTACTCACCCCGGCTGTAATTCCATCCGCTGTCAGATGACAAGCCTTGTGGCTGCTTTAATTGGAGGCTGATGATGAGTCGCCCGAGTCTCTTTCCAGTGGGGAATGTGGCTTTGGAAACCGCCCCGTGACTCGGAGGCCACGCGTGCTGCTCTCTGGGGTGCTTTGCGCAGAGAACTCAGCCAGGCATGGTGCTCTGGGCCTCAGGCACCACGGCGGGTGGGGAGAGGGTGTCCTGAACCCCAGAAGAATCCCCACAAGCCTCCTCACGCTGCCCAGGACCAGGGCGGGGTGGTGGCCTTGGGGAGCGGCACCTGTCAGCCTGCCTTCTGGAGTGCGGCGTCACAGCTTGCCAGAGGCCAGTGGTGCCGCGCCATTAGCCTGACCCGGAGCAAGGGACGCAGGCGTGAGGCACATCGCAGTTCTTCCTCTGCCCCTCGGTCCAGGTTCAAATATGTCTCAAAGCAGAACGAAGGCCAGACTCCCCTCTAGCTCCGGTCTCCCACTTTGACTTCACCTGTTTTAGTTTCGCCTGTCTCGAGGGCCAGCATTTGTCAGTTCTGTTGTGGGGGGGCAGTTGCCTTCTGTCCCCCCCATGGAAGCACTGCTTCTGCCTTTGGGGTAGCCCCCATCAGCCTCTGACCTCTTGCCAAAGGATGGTCCTTAGATGTGCGGCGACGTGATCAGAGCTCCAGCAGCCAGCCCTCGAGGCAGAAAGGTTGGAAGTGCCCCCGATGCCCTCAGAAGGCGGTCAGCCAGCACTGGGTGGGTGAACTCCGTCTCAGGGGCTGCGAGTGTGGCACAGATGTCTCCCAGCCAAACTGCTGACCACAGGAAACTTTCGCTCACACGCAGGCAAGCTTCCTCCCTCGGAGAGGGGGAGCTCCAGCTCTTGTTATGTCCTTCAAACTGACCCCTGAGAGGATGAGTTACATCGGGGAGGGCGCCGTGAATGGGGTGGTGGAGACCCCTCCCCTCGCAGCCAGTGTGTTTCACCGGGCAGCAGCGGCCGGGTCCAGGCGCACGGTTCTGGTTGCTGTGGTTCATGTCAGACCCTGAGCTTTGGACTCCAGGCCTGGCTGTGGGAAGTGAAATCGGCTGGGGTGTGTTCAGAGGATGCAAACACCCTGTTTTGGGGTTTGTTTTTGGCCATGCCTGGCGGTACTCAGGGCTTCGTCCCTCCCAGCTCTGAGCTCGGGAATCACTTCTGGGTGCTGGGGGACCATATGGGGTGTAGGGATGGAATCGGGTAGGCCATGTGAAAGGCAAGCGCTCTCCCACTGTGCTTTCGCTCTGGTCCATTATTCGCTTTCAGTCTAGTCGGACTCCAGCGTGACAGTGTGGAGTGGTTTCCTCATTCCCAAATGCCTGCTCTCCTTGTGGCTCGTGGAGGTCTCCCAGATCCGCCCCGTGGCTGCTCATTGATCCCCAGGCCCATATTCTCATGGGGCGACACACACCACCGGCCCAGTGTCAGGTGCTAGGACTGTTCTGCCCCCAGAGTGCCTGCCCCAGCTGGGAGCTGCTCCCCGAGTGTCAGCTGGGCTCTGGGCCTCCCCCGGTCTAGACACCCTCAGTTCCCCTGTCAGCCTGGCTGCCTCGTGGCAACTATGCTGCTCCAGTTTCCGCATCTAGGACGGGCAGGATGGACTTTCCTTCCTTTCAGCCCTCCCACCGTTTGCCCATCAGGGGCTGGTAGCAAACATCCCGCCTCCGAAGCCTGCTGGTGCTTTTTCTCTGTGCCATATCCTGACTCCTCAGGTGCACGAGGTCCTGGTAAGCAGCTGAGACCACACATGTGCAGAAACTCTTCACTTTCCTGCTGCCCCCCGCCCCCCCCACAGAAGCCCCCCTGTACTCTCAGTCTTCAGTCAGGTGCCTGTGGGGTATCAGACCCTGGGACCGGCCCCTCCCTCCCCCCAATAGTAGGCCAGGGAGAAACTGATTTTTTTTTCTTTTGGGTCAGATCCTGTGATACTTAGGGATTACTCCTGGTTTGCCCTCTGGAAATTATTCCTGGCATTTCTCAGGAACCATTTGGGATGCCGGGAATTGAACCCAGGTCGGCTGCTTGCAAGGCAAATGCCCTACCCACTGTGCTATCACTTCCGCCCCAAAACGGATTTTTTTTATGAGGAGTCAGGCTTGGGGTGGGGAGGGTGACGGGTGGGTGATGGCTGGTGGGGGACGTCTTCCAGGGTCACAGCATAGGGACCATCCAGAACGTGCCTCTGCTCCACCCTCTTCATTTTCTGTTGGCCACTGAACCACTGACCCCCCACTGTGTTGATCTCTGTCCCATTGCTTTGCTTTTTGCGTCACACCCGTGATGTTCAGGGGTTACTCCTGGCTCTGCACTCAGGACTTACTCCTGGTGGTGCTTGGGGACCATAGGGATGCCGGGTTCGAACCCAGGTCGGTTGCTTGCAAAGCAAATGTTCTCTTCACTGTGCTATTGCTCCAGTCCCACACTATTGTCCTTTACCCTCTCTTCTAGAGATCCTGCGGATCATTCAGCTGGACCTCGACCTCCAGTACAAGACCAACATCCGGGAATTGTTTGAGGAGTTTGACAACTTCCTGCCGAGTGCCGTCATTGGTATAGCGAGGGAGATGCAGCCCGTGTACAGGTACACAGTGGTGGGTTGGGGCAGGCTGGGGCTGTGCCCAGGTCTCTTTGCCACCGGCCTTCTCTCTCCCCTGTAGCCTGGGACTGGCAAGGTGCAGGTTTCTGCTCTGAGTGTGAGAGGGGCACGCTTGGCTCAGGGAGGTGCCAAGATACCACCTTTTCTGAAGGAGGCTGACATTTTTTTTTGTGGAAATCCCTGTGTTTTGGTTGTTGGCATTAAGCTCAGAATATAAAAATGGTGCTTTCTGCCTTACAGAGGAGGTTGTTGCAATATCAGGATGTTGCTTTAAACATTTAAAACCAAACCAACAGGTGTTAGAGTGATAGTACAGCAGATAGGGTGTTTGCCTTGCACATGGCTGACCCGGGCTTGATTCCCAGCACTCAGTGTGGGCCCGTGAGTACAGAGACAAAGAGTAAGCCCTGAATGCAGCCAGGCGTGGCCCAGAAATTAAAAATGAAAACATAGGTACATTTGAAAATATAACAAACTCCTTCCAGGGGCCCCAGAGGTGACTGATCAGGATCTCCTGGGTGAGGCACCGAGGGCAAGACCCCAGCTGACGTTTGCCCAGGTGCTCCCTGCATCCCCATGGCTTCCGGCTGTTTGTCCCGGGAGCCTGAGGATCAGGTGGTCAGGACACCTCGGGGTGTTGGGTCATGTCAAGTTGAACTCACAGCTGTGCTTCAAGCCACGGACACCTCTTTTGGCTTCAGGCTTGAACTTGATTTTTCCAGTCCGGTGATGACATAGGCCTGGACTTAGGGGTCATTAGTGACCCCTCATCTGGAGCAAGCCAGTTGGGGGTATCCAGGCCTTAGGAGGGACGGCTGTGTGGCTTTGAACCCAGATGGCCGCTCCCGGTCTGTGGGGTATGGTGTGCCCAGACTGCACTTCCCAGAGAATCTCCAGTAGGCCTCAGGAGAACGTGGGAGAATGATCCCGAGGCATCGCTTGCCATAGTCAAAGACCGAAAATAAGGGACGTCTCCAGCAGATGACAGCATGGAGAAATAAGGTCTGTTCCTCCAGCAGGGGGCGAGCCAGGCCCAAGAGGAGCGAATGACAGCTGCGTATCCCGATGGGTGGAGCTGAGCTGTCTCCCTAGGGGTGCACACACAAGTGGTAAAGTCTTACAAAACCAAGAGGAAATGAGGTTTGCGAAAGCCAGCGTGGCAGCACCCCTGGGACGGGGTTGGGTGTTGCCTGTGTCATATTCTAGCGCATTCCTTCCGAGCCAGGGAACTTTTCAGGCTCTTGCTGTACTCATTTCAGGGTGATGCTTGGGGGCTACTCCTGTTTATGTGCTCAGGGGTCACTCCTGGCAGTGCTCAGGGAGTCATGAGCAGTGTCGGTGATCAAACTGGTGCCGTCACATCCAAGGGCAATGTTCTGGTCCCTTCCCCTGTACTGTGTCTCCAGTGCCTTTGTTGCTTACAATTTGAGAAGTGAAAAGGCAAGTTGGTGGAGGGGTGGTGGTTGAAATTGGGGCCCTGGGATCCTTGGGGAGGAAGGTAGGTACACTCCGTGATGGGCATGGTGTTGGAATTGTGTGCTTTGGACATAATTCTGTCTTCATAATAATATGTGCCTCACGGTTGTCGGGAACGCCCGGGGTCCCCGACAGTGTCAGGACAGAGGTTCTCTTTTACCTCCGAGGATGCCGGGAGAACAGATGGAAACTCACGAGTCGGTGCAGTTCTAAAAATGGCTTTTAATAGTAAAAAAGCTCTTCCACAGCACTCCAATATAATGAACAAACTTTAGCTCTGGTCCAAACTTAGACCATACAAAAGAGCCTAAGTCTCCCACCAAAGAGAGGATCTCACCCGAGCTGAGTCCTACCCAGAAGAAGGAGCAAAAGGCCAAAGAGCAAAAAGCCAAAAGCCGAGGCCGAGGAGCCAAAAGCCAAAAGCTAAAAGGCCCAAAAGGCAAAAGGTTAAAAGTGAAGCGGCCTCAAGTCAGCCCCTTATATATACACCAAAGTAATCCAACCGGGTCTAGTCGCAGTGGTTGTCTCCAAATCCAGCTTGACATGTCCAGCCCATCTGATTTTCGATGCCTTGGCAAGCAGAGACAAGCTGGACTAGAGCCATTACTGACTGGATCCCACAGGATATCAAAAAGATCACCTGTGGCCGCCCACATACAAGATGGTCAGAACTTCCTTGTAAAGACCCCGAAGGAACGGTTTGAGGCTCTTCATATTCCTGAATCAACCAGATGCCATTGGGCTACATTGGCACGTGATAGAGGGTCCAATGGAAATGTTACTGGGCGCCCGCTCGAGCAAATCGATGAATAACGGGATTCAAGTGATACAGTGAATCCAACCGGGAGGGGCATGTCAACAAAGAACTCTAAACAGAGTGTAGTGCCACACCTTATTGCAGGTATAAACAAAGGTCATGCCAAGGACTAAGGAGATTATCTCTTATGTAAAACACTGGAGAGAGAGAGGGCTGATATAAAGTAATACATCTTAACTTCATGAGCTTCATGTAATCTAGATGGTACCCACAAGGTCCTCCTTATTATTATCTGCACCAGGGTGATTCTGAGTATCTTGTTCTCGTGTACTGGAAGGGTCACACTCGCCTGCTTAGCGCAAACTAGTATGATCCTTCCTATAGTCTTCCTATAGTCTCAGCGTAGCCAGGGTGGTAGTCTCCTGGTAAATTCTAACTGTCCCACGCTGGGTGCAGTGGGTGTAAAGAGGAGCTGTGCCCAATCTAGAAAACATAGAGGTCTTAGTAGACGTATAAGTCAGAAGTTATTCAATCAAGGTGACTTCTGTAACTGCCACACCCTCTAGCAGTGTTTACATAGAAGAGAGGTCTCATTAGAATGAAGCTTGACTTAAGTAGATTAAGCTGGGAGTGGGCAAAACAACAAAACTCCCAGAATAGCTAAACCTGTCCTCCAACAACGGTGGCTACCATGAGCAGTATCGTAAATCACAGAATTTCCGTCAGTAGAAAGAAAAGTGAAAAGGAAAGGGGAGCAGGTGCCATGTTTGTGGAACTGCCCTGCCCTGGGTCCCGAGAGCTCTTGACACTGACCCCTCCTGAGCCGCCACAAACCCCAAACCCCGCAGCCTGCAGCTGGGCCTGCACCCACCCGGCTGACTCACTCTTTATTTCCTATGTAGATCCTGAGGCTGGCACCCATGGGCATTTGTGAGCATTCTTGGTTCTGTGTCCAGTCTTTGGAGTACTGCAGGCCACGGGCAAATGGTGACTCAAGAGAACTTGCATTTGGGGCCTGTGGGTCTGTCTCAAAGTGGTCGAAATGCCCGCAGACCCTGAGTTTATACCAACCCCTGAGCTCTGCTGGGACACAGTCCTCAAAACTTGTCACTTGTCACTTGTCTTCCTGTTGTTCATCGATTTGCTCTAGCGGGCGCCAGTAATGTCTCCATTCGTTGGGAATGATCCATTATTGTTACTGTTTTTGGCATATCGAATACACCACGGGTAGCTTGCCAGGCTCTGCCGTAGCTCTGGGTTCATCCCAGGGGCCCCAGGAAAAAAGAGCGTAAAGCCCGAGAGACAGCAGAGCTGTTAAGCTGCTGACCTGGCTGACCTGGGCTCCGTCTCTTGCACCATTTCCAGAGCACAGAGCCAGGAGTAAACCCAGAGTGATGCCGTGCCCGGCTCCCAAACAACAAAACCACACAAACTTGAGAGCATGCACGACTCCAGAGAAAGGGGTAAGAGGGCAGCTTCAGCCTGGTTGTGGCTGTTTCAAGACCCGGCTCACAAAACAGGAAATTCCTGCAGGCCTCTGAATGGGCTGATAAGTCCTGCGCCCTCGGGGTCATTCTCCTTTCCTCTGCCCTCGCATGCTGTCTGGGGGCTAGGGTCAGGGTTCAGGCAAACACCTGCCCCTGTAAGCTCATAGCAGCCCCCGCCCCCCCCCCCCCCATCATCACCTGTCTACAGCTGTAGCCGCTGTGCGGTGGCCCTTGGTTAGCAGAGGTTGGTGAGGAGAGAGTGGAGCTGAGTGCGGCGCTTGGCCGCTGTGCTGGGGGCCTTGACCCCTCTGTCGGGAACTCTGCCAGGGTCCTCGACAGTGCCGGGAAGCGAGTTCCCTTCTACCTCCAAAGCCAGCGGGAATGGATGAAGACTCAGGAATCCGATGCAGTTTTAAAAGGGCTTTACTATCACAGGTTCCAATATACAATCCAAGAGCAGGGAAAACCTCCGGACTCTGGGTTCCCAGCTAGGCCCCAGCCAGGTGTAGGCCAAGATGGATGCCACCACGTGTTGAGGCCCAACAGAGAATGGAGAGGACGGAGAAGCAAAACACCAAGGGAAGCTGAAATGGCAAAAGAGGGAAAAAAAGACAGAGATTCTTTCTTCTTACAGCTTATTTTATTTTATTTTATTATTTTTTTTACAGCTTATTTTATAGCTAGGAATCCCCCCAAACTCCCCAGCCCAGCCCATTTTGGGCTGGGCTATCTAGAGATGAAAACATGAAAATAGCTTTATAGAAATGTAGCAACTTCAGGAGCTATCTAGAGATGAAAACAGGAAAATAGCTTTATAGAAATGTAGCAACTTCAGGAGATCATCTGGTTGTTTACAAGGACCCAGATCTAATTAAAAGCCTCCTAGCAGAGCTGGGAGAAGCTATAAGCTAAATGTAACTTCCCTGGCAGGAAGGATCAAATGCCCTCAGGTAATTTCTCCCAGCACCTCACCTAATATCTTGAGCCAAAATCTGCCTGGAATTGCCTTTATAGGGTAGAGAAGGGGGGTTTCTGAGATGGCATGTCTCTGTACCAAAGACTAATACTAATGCCAGTTAAATATTTCTCCAAGCCTTCACAAGAGTCTCATCTACTTCACGGTAGTTTTGTATTTTAGTTGCCTCTGAGTTATCAGGGGAGCGATGCTTGCTTGCTTGGAGGCAAACAGCATTTCTCTCTGGTCTCATTACTTAGAGATCCAACGTGGCCAGGCAAATATGCTGGTAAGATCTAGCTAGTCCCACGATGCTTGTGGTAGCATGAGAGAATATTTATACCAGCCAGTACAGAATACATGGTCAGATAAGACTGCCACATTCAGACTACCCCCCTATCTATGAAGTGACCGGCAGGAGGCAATCCAGGGCAGATGCAGAGGCCTAGGCTTTTAGGTGTCCTGCAACACCCCTCCACCTCTGGGAGTAGGAGCACCCCAAGGCCTCCCTCCGGCTTTCCGGCATTTGTGAGCCTAGTTCTGAACCCCGTCATCCCTTTCCCTGGTCCTGAAGGTCCGAATGCCCATCACTGCTCCACAAGGGCTAGTGTCCCAGGCTGGTTGAATCAGGCTTAGTGTTCGTATTATTAATAATAAATATTCTAACTGTAAGAATAGCTGTTAATAATTTAAATAACAATAGATTCTTTAGTGATATCATGACTACACAGCTATATATTTGCAGGTAATACAATCATAAATTATAAAAAGTGTGACTGCAACACGTTATCTTTTATGTATGTAATCATTTAAGTATGTGGTATTATTATTATATCACTGTGAGACCATTACAAGACTGTTCATGATTGGTTGCGCAAGCATTTAAGTTCAGCCAGGCATTCTGCTCCCTCTGTACCTGGCTGTGTCTAGCCTCAGCATCTGAAGCTCTTCCCTGTCCCCCATGCCTGCGTCCCGCTCCAGGGCTGGAGGTGCTGCTGCCTAACCTCTCTGGACAGCGGTGGGTGCCATGTCCCCCAGCCCAGATTTCTGCCCACACAGGGTTTTGACTGTATACCCCAAGCACCATTGGTATTCCCAAAGCACTGGTCTGTAAGGAGGCGCAGCCTCGCTCTATGACGGAGCCCTCCCACCGCTTCATTTTGCAGCAAACAGGGAACCTGAAGAGGAAGGACAGTCACCCAGCCCCCGTCCGAGGAGCCCGTCCCTGGGAATCAAGGTTGGACCTGTCTATTAGATAAAATCAGAGAGGGAGAGGGAGAGGAGAGAGGAGAGGAGAGGGAGCAGCAGATGGACAGGGAAGAGGTCCCTGAGAGAAGAGCGGATGCTCTCCCGGCAACACTGCGGGCGCGGGTCTGGGCAGGAGACCCGGCCTCCCTGAGGACCCTCGGCCCCTTCCCCCTCCCGCCATGTAGCAGGGGAGATGCAGACATGGGGGGGGGGTGTCCCACCCATTCCCACATTGTGCTCATCCTCGTTGACTCTAGCGACCTCATTTCACTTCTGTGGGATTTCTCCATATTCATCTTTTTTGAGTGTTGGGTGTGTGGGATGGAGTTAGGCCACAACCAGCCTTGCTCAGGGCTTAGTCCTGCCCCTGTGCTCAGTGGTCACTCTTGACGGGGCTTGGGGGACCACATGGGGTGTCAGGGATTGAACCCAGGTCAGCTGCGTGCAAGGCGAGTGCCTTACCCATTGAACTACGGCGCCAGCCTCTCCATATTCATCTTTACAGCCATGTCGTTGTCAGTTTATTGTTCTGCCTCCAGCATTCCAAGCTCAGTTTCCCCACGGAAAGTCTCTCGGGAGCGCTGTGGGTTCGCTGTGTGGATGGAGCCTCCAGAGAGATATCAGCTCTGGATGCCAGTAGGATTCTCACATCACCAGCTCCTGGGTAGCCCGGCTGAGCCCTGCAGCGAGCCGAGGGGCTCCGTCTCCTACGAGTTCACAGCCTGGTTGGTGGGACCATCTCCCCAAGGCGGTGCCAGTGGGGAGAGGGGGCATCCCACAGGTGCCCCAGCCCAGCCTTGGCATGGAATTATAGACCTGGGGTCTGCGCTATTTTTGCATTATTGTAGCTTGATTCGTAATTTCTTGTTTTCTGGTTTCTGTTTTTGTTTTTCCTTTGGGGGCTGTGCCTATCTATGTTCAGGGCTTATTCCTGGCTTTGCTCAGGGATCATATTCTGGTGGGGCTCTGGCGACCATATCTGGTGCCAGGTATTGAACCAGGGTTGCCTGTTTGCAAGGCCGCCACCTACTCTCGGTACTTTCATTCCAGTTCCTATAGCTTGTTTCTTTTTGCCAAAGGAAGCGTCTCCCTGAGGAGAAGCTCACTTGCAGTCTCGGCTGCAGAAGTGCCTTATCCGTAAGCTCTTCTTGGGGCGAGCTAGCGAGCTAGCCCCGTTGAATCACAGTGGCGTGTACAAGAGGGACTTGCCGTGACAAACAGTGTGTGGAAGGGGCTGTGGGACGGGCTCCACGAGGAGGGAATTTTAATCACACTCTCGGGCTGCTCTCCGCCACCCGGCTGCCTTTCTGCAGGTGACTAAGTGAAACAATCATCCCTTGGCCCTCTGCCTATGAGTTAGCGGGGCGATGAGTGGTTACGAACCTGTTAGGTTTTTAAACTGGATTGAATGTACAAATGGACGTCTTCCCTCTTCCCCTGTGTTAGGCATCGTCTTTAAATGTACCGTGCTCTGTTGGTTCTGGAGCAGACCTGTGGTTGGCGCTGTAGGGCCGCAGAGTCCCAGCATCAAAGCCCAGGGGCGCTTGGGTTGGGGCGTCTGTCTGGTTTCGATATGTGCCCTGTGCGGATTACACACGTGTCCACACCACACTGCTTCTTTGGGTGCAACTTTGGCCTCCGCCCTCTGCAGCACATCTGTTTGGGGACCCAGTCTCCTGAGGTGTCTCTGTCTTAGAGACATTTCCGTCACTAAAAAGAGGGCGCTACGGGCAGAAAGATAGCACTGGGGATTAAGGCCCGAGCCTTCAGTCACTCCGTGTGGTACAGGTGGCCCTTGAGCTCTGCCAGCAGTGCTCTCAGAGCACAGACCCAGGAATAAGCTCTGGGCATCACCTGGTGTGATCCGCCACACACACGCAGAGAGACTGAAAAAAGAAGCTTGGGCCAGGGTATGGCTCCATTTAGAGCATAGGCCTCGCCTTGCTGGGTCCTGGGTTCTATCCCAGCACCAAAGCGTCAGCAAGCAAGTCTTAAGTCAGTGAATAAAGGCGTATTTAGGAAGAGGAGTGGCTTTGTGTTTATTATTTATTATTTCTCTTGCCTCCATTGCCATCAAGTTGACTTCAGGATCTGGAAGTGAACTCCCAGTGCCTTGTGACTGAGCAGATGTGGACTGAGGTGCCAGAGTGTTTGGCTTGATCTCCCCTGGCCCTGTAAGGAAATGGTGTCCTGGGGTGCACTGAGCCCAGTGTTTGCACCCTGAGTGCATGCAGGTAGCTCTGGCTTGCTGGGATCATCAACTATGTTCCTAGTTGCTTCACTAGGAACATAGTGAAGAAGATTGTTGCTTTCCCATTGGCTCAGCAGTGAATGAGACCTTCGTATACCATATACTCCTGCAGTCAGAGTTCCTCAGCAGTGAATGAGGCCTTCGTGTATACCATATACTCCTGCAGTCAGAGTTCCTTAGCAGTGAATGAGGCCTTCGTGTATACCATATACTCCTGCAGTCAGAGTCCCTTAGCAGTGAATGAGGCCTTCGTATACCATGTACTCCTGCAGTCAGAGTTCCTTAGCAGTGAATGAGGGCCTTCGTGATACCATGTACTCCTGCAGTCAGAGTTCCTTAGCAGTGAATGAGGGCCTTCGTGATACCATATACTCCTGCAGTCAGAGTCCCTTAGCAGTGAATGAGACCTTCGTGATACCATATACCCTGCAGTCAGAGTTCCTTAGCAGTGAATGAGGCCTTCGTGGTATACCATGTACTCCTGCAGTCAGAGTCCCCTTAGCAGTGAATGAGGCCGGTATACCATATACCCTGTAGTCAGAGTTCCTCAGCAGGATTGAGGCCTCGTGTATACCATATACTCCTGCAGTCAGAGTTCCTCAGCAGTGAATGAGGCCTTCGTATACCATATACTCCTGCAGTCACAGTTCCTTAGCAGTGAATGAGGCCTTCGTATACCATATACTCCTGCAGCCAGAGTTCCTTAGCAGTGAATGAGGCCTTCCGTCTATGCCATGTACTCCTGCAGTCAGAGTCCCTTAGCAGTGAATGAGGCCTTCGTGTATACCATGTACTCCTGCAGTCAGAGTTCCTTAGCAGTGAATGAGACCTTCGTGTATACCATATACTCCTGCAGTCAGAGTTCCTCAGCAGTGAATGAGGACCTTCGTGGTATACCATATACTCCTGCAGTCAGAGTTCCTTAGCGTTCAGCTTTTAGTGTGCCCGAGTGTGCCTGAGTAAGGTGGAGACGCAAGGCTGAATTATCTCATTTGGAAGCATGAGGAGAGGGGGGCCCTGGCTTACCTCTGCCTTCTTGGTAGGATGGCGGCCGTAGTGGGAGGAGTATGGAGTGGCTCGGTCCTTTCTCTAGCTCATATCCTTTAAGCCGCTGTCAGAGGTTCACTGTCTCCTACAGGGATTGGAAAGATAGCACAGAGGCTAAATTATGTGCCTCATATGCTGCCGACCCTGGTTTGATCACAGGCGCCATATTGTCTCCCTGAACATTGCTTGATGCAGTGTTGGAGGCCCCCAAGCCCTGCTGGGGTGGTCCCGATAATCCCCAACAGTGCAATACCACATCCTTAGCCTCTGGCATTGAACCATGGGCCAGTTTGGCCGAGAATCCCCAGGGGGCACTCCCAGTATCCTAGACATCACTTGGGAGACAATGCACCCACCCTCCGAGGAAAGGTCTGCAGGTGCTAAAGCCACAGACAGTGAAGCAGTGATTTTGTGTGGAAACACTGGAGAGTTCTGGAGTCCCGGCTGTGGAGAGACTCAAGGGGCCAGCCGGCACCTGGAGAGAGATGGGAGTGAAATGGGGGTCCGGGTGCACAGGACCAGCTCTGATGGCAGCTGTACTGTACCTGTGCATATATGGCCGGAGGCACATCTGACCCCCAGACTCAACCCACACACCTCGTCTGAGCAGGTGAAGGAGGCTGGCGGTTGGATGAAAAAATGGTACAATGAGAGAATGGCTGAGTTGGCAAAAGACCAGGAGATCATCCCGTGACTAACTCATTCTAGCAGGAATCCAGAGGAGAACATCCGTCATTCAGAAACTCAGGCTGTAGCTGGTGCGGCTTAATCTCAGTAGCTGCCTCTGGGAACTAAGACAGACAGGTGTTTGGAGATGTGGAAACGAGATGCGGAAGCGAGGGAAAGAGGGCAGAGTTGCAAACTGGCCTCGCCCTGCAGCTCCTCAACTGTCCGGGCCTTCCTGGTTTGTTTTGCCCAGAATCTGGCCCATTGCCACTGCGTTAGTTTTGAGTTCAGTTTTGTTCTGTTTGGTAGTTTTCAGAGCGAAACAGACGAAAAAAAAAAATCTGTGTTCTTAATACAAAGATTCCTGATTTTTAAACCTTGGCAGGGGAGCATACAGCTTGCTGGCGCAGCAAAACCCAAGACTGCACCCGATTCTGCTCAAGACCTGCCCGGGCGAGAGCTCTGCTTTAAGCATTCATTGAGAGGCCCTCGAGTGCTACAGCCAAGTGGGCCTCCAGGGTCAGGGCTGGGGCCTGAGGGCGCGGAGCTTCTTGGGCCCTCAAGTGCTCAGGAACCAGGGGTGGGGAGCTGGGGCGTGTGGAAGGTGGCAGATGGAGGCGAGAGGGAGGCGCCCGAGTGTTGCAGTACTTCCGGGCCTGAAATGTGGATTTGTATCTACAGGCCCCGGGGTCTTAGGGATCCTGTTGCCAGGGGCCGTGCCCTGTGTCCTTCCCTGAGTGAATGGGACAAAGGATACGCCTCCTCCCACACCCTGGATCCCCCAGTCTCACAGTCGCTTCCCTCTGCCCCTAGTCAGCCACAGGGTGTTTCTTCCTGCCAGCCCCCACTGTTGGGTGCTCTGTCAACTTCCACACGACGTGCCTCCTGCCCAGTGCCCGCAGTGTACGTCCTTAGCAAGCAGAGCCCCAACACGTTGCTTCCCCCACTCCCCCGATCCCCATCGTGCCTCTCCTTTGGGGGTCCTAACTCTCTGTTTGCGCAGCGCTCGGATTAGGGCGCCCTGGGCCCCTTCCTTCTCGGTAGAATCTTTCACTCTCCACCCGTGGTGTTGAGCAGTTTCTGGGAGGCTGCGGGCAGCACAGTTGCTGTCTGTGAAGTCTGGAGTTGTGGCTTAGAAGGCAGCTCACTTTCTCTAACGGGCCAGTATGGGCCACCACCTGTTGGTGAGGAGCCCGAGCTGGACCTGGTCATCCCAGAGAGCCACGAAAAGCCCTGGGGATGGAATGTGTTGGCTGTGGAGAGCAGAAAGGCAGAGGAGGGGGAGATGTACAACAGGTCATAATACCCTTGCCCTGATCGCAGCCAGCCCAGGGCTCAGTCCCCAGTGCCTCCGAACAACCCCCCAAGCCCTGCCAGGAATGATCCCTCGGTGCAGAGCCAGGAGTAGGAAGCCCTGAGCACCACCAGGAGTGGCCCCAGTCAGTCAATCAGGAAAAGGCAGAAGAGATTCACATGGACCGAATGCCTGTGAAACACGAGGCTAGATGAGACGCAGCACGTGCTTGACGAGTCATGAGGAACCCGTGACACCACCAGTCATCAAGAAAATCAAAGCCACGATATTCTGCCTAATACCTGCTGGTGTTGGGCGCACATGCAGCCACATGAAACTCTGCCCGTGGCCACTGGGGGCATCGGGTGGTGCGGTCATTTGGAAACAGTCTCACGTCCGCAAAACGTTAAAGCCAGTGAGGCCCAACCAAGCACCCAGGACGACTACGGTGTTGCCCAAGAGTGCTCTATGCCCATCCACAGTCTTCACATGAATTTTTGGCACGGTCACCAGAGCCAGGCTGGCCGCAACAGCCCACCAGCAGGTGCATGAACAGAACAAAATGTGTATTTTTCGTGGAGCATTATTTGTCTTAGAAAGGAGCCGAATATTGACAAGGGCTGTAGCCTGGATGCTCCCTGGGAATATGAGGCCAGATGAAAAAGCCGGTCATAAAAGCCCCTTGTGGCACCTCCGTTAGAGTGACGGCTCTGCAACAGGCCCAACTATTGCTGAGGGCTGGACACTGAGGGGTGGTGTTTGTGGGAGCAAGCGCTGATAGTTGGGACACTCATTTCTTGCTGAGCGGATGAAGTGCTCTGGAATTAGGGAAGGTGATGGAGTGCTGAGCTCGGCGACTCGTCAGAAAACTCTCAGGGAGCCAGAGTGGTAATAAAGCCGGGGTGGCACTTGCCTCACACGTGGCCGACTCATGTTCGATCCCGGCGCTCATGTGCTTCCCTGAGCCTGCCAGAGTGCTCCCTGAGCAGACAGCAAGAGTAAGCCCCTAGCCATGCCTGGTGTGGTTGCAAAATCAATTAAAGAAATGAAAGCCTTTTCATTGTGCACTTAGGAGGGCAGATTGTATTGTGTGCGCCTTACGAGTCAGCAAAGCTCTTATCTACCAAGTCGGGTGCGGGATGGTGCTTGGCATAGCGGAAGTGCAGACTTAAGTGCGGCAGATAAGCTCAGGTTGTCCCAGCGGCGGCTCCTTGGCGTGCCCCCCCCCAGCCTCCCACATTTTTCCAGCTTAAGTACAGACAGCTCTTTATGAAGTCATGCTTTAAGAGATGAACATCTTTATTGCCTTTTTCATGCTTTCATTGCCCCCTTTCCTTGCAAGAGAATTGAAATGACTCAGATCACAGTTGAATTTCTTTGTCGGCCACTGGGTCAAGACAATGCTCTCACTCTCAGTGAGTCGGTCGGCGCTTGGATTAAATGAATTGCTGGATTCTCCTTTTTCTTCCCCCCCATTCCTCTTCCTTTCAGTCCCTTCACTTTCACAGAAAAACATGTGTTGTGTACCAGTGTTTTAAAATCAGAAGACATAGAAATCAGTACTGCCATCTGATAGCCTGATGGGGAAGACTTTCAAGGAAGGAAATGACAGTTCAGTACTGGGATGCAGGGTGTTGAGATGCCTCTCAACTCAACGAACGGTAATCAGGGAGGGCATCAGGAAGCAGTGACTTATTAGAAGACAAGAAGAAGCTGGCCAGGAGCAAAGGACATTTCCGGGGGCAGGATGGGGGCTCCAGTAGTGCCCACACAGAATCCTTGGTTGTAGCTACTGTTCCGGGTGGTATCCAAAGCACTTCCGGAAGTGGCTCTGGCCTCTTGAGCAGGCCCCCACAAAAATAGAGATGGAAAACAAAGGCCGGCGCTCCGGCAAAGGCAGCTTCAGTGGACAGCAGTCAGGCTGCTTCTGGGCACCCTGGGAGTGCAGTCCGGGCACGGGAGGGAGTCGTGTGCAGCAGACAGAGGTGTTTGGACATTCGGGTGCAGAGCAGGGAGGCGTGGTTCATGGTCCCATTAGAAAGGCAAGTGTGTTGCTGGGGTTTGCAGGGAGACAGCATGAGCGCCTGGGGGGGAGAGGGCGATTCGGGTGGGGTTGTGGCAGCTGACTCAGGTGGCCGCTTGGAGAAGGGGAATCTGCCACTTCCTTCTGCCCGCCACAGTCCCCTGGGGAATCTGGGCCTGATGAAAGTCTGCGATGGGGCCCTGCATGGCGGACGCTCGGGTCTCACCTGCCCGCCCGAAGCTGCCTGAGGTCCGCTTGTTCGCGCGGGCTGGGGAGTTATTTCTGCCACCCCATTTCTCTGAGAGCCATGAACTCAGGCTGGAGCGAGGCATTGCTTGTTGCAGGAGAGAAAGTCAGGCCAGAACCTTACCCAGGGTTGCTGGGGCTGTTGCTTTTACCTCACAAAAGAGAATCTTGGGAGGAGACACATAGTAAAGAGAGAGAAGAGAGAGCTGAGAGCTCACGTCTCAGGTGGAGCTGCGGGCCCCACAGAATGGGGCGACAGTGTTTGCATTTGCAAAGTTGGCTTTATAGGTTTTCTCCCGTGCTGCCCCTCCCCGTCCTGTGTGGCGTTTTCTACCTAAATAAAGTTCTTTGCTATGCTCTTGTCAAGAAGAGCTTGAAACGTTGGTACCCACCTTCAGGTTCTTATCACGACTATCCCTAAGGAGCCTCTCTCCAGAGGGGTCCAGCCTTCTCGGCCTGTGCTGGTACCATTAGTCTTATCACACGTCAGTTCTTGTGTCCACAGAGTGGATCTAGCAATCATACTTTTAGCTGCTTTTTGACAGAGTTACTTCTTCAAAGCTCATCTTAGTTGTATTTTGTCTCAAGAACTCATTGCGCCTCCCGATCTACCCTCCTGCTTCATGGCCAGGGGTACTGTCCAGGGTTCTGACCTGGGCATGTGGGTATGTGGTGGTGGTCTGTGGTGGTGGTCCGCGAGTGTGAGCTGGGCAGGCGCTGGGGTCTTTGTAGCTCTCCTCCAGGACTCTATAAATTGCTCACAAATGGGGTGTCCCCACATTGGCCAGGTGAGCCGTGGCCCTGCCAGTTCCTGAGCCCCACACCTGGTCCAGGTTCAGGTTCACCCAGGCCTGGTTCTTCTCCGGTTCTTCACAAGTGACCAGCCCAGCAAGGAGAGGGGTTCCCCATCTCTCCATGCCCCCTGCATCCCATCACGCCATGGGGAGGGTCACAGGTCCCTTTGCTGACAAGTTGCAACATCATTTCTCGACCCCCCAACACACACACACACACACACACACACACACACACACACACACACACACACTTCCTTTCTGACCATCCATGCATCTATTGGGGACCTGCCGCAGCACAGAGGACCCCTCCGGCCCCCACCACCCCCACCTCCCCAGGGCCTCTCTTTCCGGTCTGAACGCGCACAGAGACAGGGAGGAGGCGTGTTCCCAAGGCGGAGGCTCGTCCGGAAGTTACAGCTCATTTTGTTTCCCCCCACTTTGACCTCATAGCCCCTGAGCCCCTTCTTCTAATTTCTTTCTTGTTTTTTTGGGGCCATACCTGGTTGTGCTTTTTTTTTTTTTTTTTTGTGTTTTTGGGTCACACCCGGCGATGCTCAGGGGTTTCTCCTGGCTCTGCACTCAGGAATTACTCCTGGCGGTGCTCGGGGACCGTATGGGATGCCGGGATCGAACCAAGCCGGCCGCATGCAAGGCGCCCTACCCGCTGGGCTATCGCTCCGGCCCCAGCACCTGGTTGTGCTTGGGGCCTGATTCTTCCTTCGCGCTCAGGGATCACTTCTGGTGGGCTTGGGGGACCATTTATGGTGACAGGATGGAACCTGGGTTGGTGCATGGCAAATACCTGGCGCACCATGCCAGCTGACCCACCGTATGAGCACTCCCGCCTGCTGATTTCTTCGCCTCCCTTTGGATGTCCTACACGGGGCTGTTCTGTTTAGGAGACCGTGCGTGAGGTTGCTGAATAGCACAGGTGACAACGAAGGGCTCTTTCATGCCTCCGAGGCGATTGTTCTGGGCTCTTGTGCTTCAGCACATCACGCAGCCAGGCCAGAAAATCAATCCCCACCCCCACAGCAGTCTGGGAGTTTCCAGGCAACAACGAAGGCACCCACAGCAGCTGATCCACTTTTCCCAGGAAGCCAGAGCCAGCATCCAGCCCCAGGAAGGAGGACGAGGCCCTTCCAGCCGGCCTGACCCACGCGCTTTCTCTAGCTGCTCTGCTCCGACGGCTTCCTTGCCTGCTGAGTCTGTGCCAAGATGGCCGTAGATCTGAGGCTCCTTGGATCTGGCAGGGCCTGCCCAGAGGTGCACACCCCTTATCGCATGAATGAAGGGTGGAATAAGTCCCGTCATTGCCATAGGTGGGGCTCCGTTCTGTTGGTGCGCCTGGGAGACTGACTCCGGGGGCACAGGGGGTACCCGGCCGGGTCTGCATCCAGCGGTTGGGAGGGGGAACCAGGTCGTGCAGGCTCTTTCCTGCCTCTGGCTGCCCCCAGGCAAGCAGGTTCTCAGCCTCGCCCCTGGGAGCAGGGAGGCAGCTCCTTCAAATGGAAACTCCACACCAGCTTACACAGGGTTGAGAAATCTAAACTACCTATGGCGGTGCCATGGACGTGTGCCATTCCTGCATTTACTGTTGGCTGGAAGCAGCAATTCTCCCAGCCATGGTGTGGGGGTTCCTGGTCTCTGCTTCTTCAGGAAACCCAGGAGGGTCAGGACCTTGACCCTTAATTCACTTATTTTTGTTAATTCATTTACTACAAGCCCTGCCTACTTGGTAAAGATGTTGAGGCTACATCTAATACAAATAAATACACATGCAAAATGAATGGAGGAAATGTCCTATTTTAGACACTTTTGAAACTGTGGAAAGAAGAAATAAAATGTATTTCACTTCGATTTGAGAGAGGATTTAGTTCAGCATTTAGCTTCTTGTAGTCAGACTACAAGAGTATGCTACCCCGCACAGCAGAGCCTGGCAAGCTACCCGTGTCGTATTTGGTATGCCAGATACCAGTAACAATTATAGACCTCATTCCCATGACCTGATGGAATGGTTTGAGGCTCTTTATGTTCCTGGAGCAAGCAGGTGCCCTTGGGCTCTACTTGCATGAGACAGGTCATATGGAGATGTTACTGGTGCCCGCCCGAGCAAATCAACGATGAACGGGAAGACAGTGATACAGTGATACAGTGATTTAGCTTCTTAGATATCAAGGAAAAAATAAGCATCAATGTATGTGGATGGCGGTGTTTGATAGCAGGAGCCCGGGTGCGAGAGCCCGGCTCCCCAGCTCTGAGTTCAGGCATTGGTGGGGGAGGGGTGCAGCCCGCCCGGGCACCACACCCCATCCTGGGTGGACAGTGCTGAATGGGGAGAATGCCCTGGCATCTGGTGACCGTGGGCTCTGGCCTCTGGGGGAGAATCTCCAGCTTGGTGCCACTGGGCAGACAGTTCTGTCAGGATCCGATGTTTCTCTGGGGACAGAGATGTTTCTACAGTTGGACACTGTAGTCCAGTCCTGTGTCCTTCAGTCTTTCCTCTTCTCACATTTTAGGGTCACTCCCTGCCTGTACCCAAGCTCTTGCCACAGGCTCTGTTCCCACACCCCAGGCAAACAGCAGAAAGCTGTGGCTCCAACAGCCCCCTTGAATAGGGCTAGAAGGACATGCCTTACCAGAAGAGGGTCTTTTTTTAGGAAGGGTTCTTCTTTTGGGGGGGCTCCCATATGGTGCTCAGGAGGCCTGGGGGTCCTTCCCCATGATTCTCCACAGTTGGATTCAGTGCAAGGGCCCAAGAGTGCGAGAGTCACTTGACCACTCCGGGGAGATGTTCGGGGCTGCCGGGGATTGGGGCGAGGTTGCCTTGAGCAAGGCAGGGCCTCTCTCCTCTAGCTCTGCAGTGGGGCCCGCTGTTGATGTGGGCGCTCTTCCTTAGCCCTGTAGCCCGTGGCACCCCCTTCCTCCTTTGCAACACTCTGACTGCATTTCTGCTGTGGATTTGGGAGCTGTGGTGGATCACAAGCTCCAGGATCCATCGTCATTCTTAATTGGCCTCCGAATCGCCAGCTCACAACGCCGCCATCTGTCACGCGGGTCAGGAAGCAGCGTCAGAGCCCTATGAATAATGCAGGCAGGCGACCGGCGTTCGCAGACACAGCCTCGCGCCCCAGGGGCTCACTCATCTTCCGTGGCAGAGATGTCTGGGGGTGTCTCTGCGCTGTTACAGATGATAATGACTCAGGCAGACGGACCTTCCTGCTCTCCCAGAATCCCCAAAGCCTCGTCAGTCAGAAGCGGGGAGATGGACACATGTGGGTCCCACATTAATGAGACCAGCCAGCTTAGAAGGGCTGGGCGGGCTGGTGGGGGCGCTGGGGGACTGAGTGTCCAGGGCAGACTTCAGTGAGCCTCGGTACTGAGGCGGCTTCGGCCACTGTGATGGGTGGGTGGACACTGTGTTCCTGCCTTCCTCCATCTGTAGAATCCACAGCCCTTCAGAGAAAGATACACACACACACACACACACAAATATGCGTACATATATGTGTATACACAGTTGTATATATACACACATATATACAAACACATATACACATATCTATATATCTACACATATATGTATACGCACAAACACATATGTATATAATCACAATCACGATCTTCCCGTTGATCATCTATTTGCTAGAGCGGGCACCAGTAATATCTCCATATGTCCTGTCTCATGCCAGTAGAACCAGGGGCATCGGCTTGCTACAGGAACATAAAGAGCCTCAAACCATTATATTAGGTCATGGGAATGACCTAATATAATTGTTACTGGTATTTGGCATATCAAATACAACACGAGCAGCTTGCCAGGCTTGCCATGTGGGAGGCATACTCTTTTAAACACCTCCAAATAAAGCATTTATTGATGAACGCGCGGCCGCTTGCGAGGCTAGCTGGGCTGTGATGGGCTGGTCGGCTGGGTGGAGTTCTGACGAGAAGGAAGTCCAAATGTGGAAAATGGCGGCGAACGTGGAGTGGGAGGGGGTCGTCTGGCTTGTTGTGAGGCTCTGCTGGGGTGGTGGACCAGGGCTAGAACCCGCCATGCCTCCCGACTGCCTCATGAACGGCTGGGCACAGGGAGAGCAAGGAACAGCTCCGCCCCATGTCCGAGAGTCTCGGACCAGCACACCGGGCGGACCGAGATTATATGTATAAATACACATATATACTTTTGCGAATCAGAGTTACTTAAAAAATATACTGAGTTAATTCCAGCTTATTAGAGCTCATTCGTTGATACAAGCGTAAATGTCTCAGTGCAGTGAGGACAGAAACTGTCCCCGTAGCCCTTTCAGTGTTCAGAGGGAGGGAAGGGGCCTCTCCAGGTGACCATTGAGTTGCTGCTCTGCTCGGGCCCTGCCTCCCACACGCTCGCCAACCTCACGGGACCTCGCAGATCCACTGTCCAGAGCATGAGCGCTGGCCTCATGCTCTAGCCCTGGCCCTGGGCCATCAGGGCAGCATGTCCACCCCGGCTGGTGCATCGACAGGCAGTGAGAGAACCGCACCCCTCTCCGGTCCTGCCAGTCCAACTCCTAACGGCTGGTTCTCGCAATTCAGGTTTCTCACCTTGTGGGGAGTCTCCTCTTGCCTTGTGGGGGTCCCCTCTTGCCTTACGGGGTCCCGTCTTGCCTTATGGGGTCCCCCTCTTGCCTTATGGGGTCCCCTCTTGCCGTGGGGGTCCCCTCTTGCCTCGTGGGGCCGCCCGTGTGAACTCAGGAGAATCGGCCCGTGCACCCAGCCATGGCTCAGTAAGGCCGGGTGCCGGTCAGAGGGCTTCGGGGTGCTCCAGTGGACTCGAGCCACTTCTTCCCTCTTGTGGTGCCTGAGCGAAGCGGTGAGTCTGACGCACTGGTCAGTCTTACCTTCCCCACCTGCATGGGACGGGGCTGTGAGCATCGGGGCCCTGGAGTCCAGGGTTCTGGGGGAGTCTCCATGCTGGAAGCATCCTTGCTATGGGGTGCCGTTGGACCCAGCACCTTGAGAGGGGCAGTGCCTGAGAGGGGCCCCCCGCACCTTGCTGGCACAAATGGAGCCTTCTGTGCACCAGCCTTTCTAGTGAGGGCTGCCACTCCCCAGGGGTGGCGGTGCTTCTCCTAGCCGCAAGCCCCAGTGGTTAGAAAGGGCCCCTGGGTCTCGGGAGCAGAGCACGTGCTGGTAGGGCTGATGGAGATCTGCTGCCCGGAAACAGATCCCAGGGAACAGTCAAGGAGGAAGGAACGGCCCTGCGAACTCTGCAGGCGAGAGAGGAGCAGGAACGGGGGCCAGGGTGGGAGCCCCAGACGCTGCTAACAAGCCTTTCGGGCCCGGGACCCTGGTTTTATCCCGCCGTGGCTGCACCAGAGAGGTCCCTTGGATTCCTCTTTGAAGAGGAAGCCGTGTAGTTGGAGGGACACAGGCTGTCAGCGGAGGATTGGACACATCTTCACTCGGGCGAAGGCAGCTTAGATGCCCGGGGGTGACCTTCATGGGTGCTCACGGCCGCCAGTGAGACTCGCAGTGTGTTCGGGAGGGTAGTGGCTGGGCTGAGGGCTCTGTGGCCGTTGACTATTTGGATCTTGTGGAGAGGCCACACGGGATGCATGGGCCACCCCCAACCAGACCGTGAGCCCCAGAGCAGTGGGCACTGCTGAGGCCAGGCAGCAGCTGAGGGCACCTGGATAGAAGTTCTGAGACTCGGACTCCCTCGAGAAGTGGGGGGAAGGTGGGATGCTCCGTGCCTGCCATTTGGGAGCCCCCAGGGCCGGCAGAGGGCGCTGTTCCCGCCCCAGCTCCTGAACTATGCTTCTTTGTAACCTAGTGCTCAGCCAGAGAGAGAGGAATCCTGTAAGACACGGGGTGGTGCAAACGGGGCTAAGCTTTTGCTCTAGCCCCCTACAGAGTACGTCTCCCGTAGTCCGAGATGCACCAGAAGGAAGGCCGAGTTTGATAACAGGTCATGCTAAGGACACAGCAAGGCAGACGTGCGCGCCCCTGAATGGCTCCTCCCAGGCACACATGCCAGCGGTGTTGGCTCACAACAGGCGCTGTGCCATGTGCTGCTTATGGAGGGTGGGTGCTTGCTCCCCAAAAGAGACATCACCCCCATTTTCCAGATGAGCAAATAGAGGCACTGATGGTTTCATGCTTGAGGCTCGCCTTGGAGCCGGGAGGTGGTTTCAGGATCCCGCATGGGGATACATGGTATATTTCCAAGCTTTCCTGCCTCCAGATGCACGGAGCAGAGGGGGTGCCTCTGAGCACAGAGCAGCACCGTGGTGTTCAGAGGGAAGGTACCCCTAAAAGCAGGGGCCACCGTACAGTGGAGTGAAAGGCTCCAGGCCTTGCCCTGTGGCTCTAGGCCTGACCTGCGTTGGGCCTGGGTGTCAGCCTCAGACAGAAGAAGGTAGAAATTGGAGCTTTTTATTTTCAGAGAGAAGAGAGCAAACACGTGAGTTTGGACTGGAACCCGACCCTGCAGAAAGGCAGCCAGGACCCCAGTCACCGGGCAGGATCCTGCCGACCCAGCGGGAGCTTCCCGTCCCAGGGGGTGCCTGGGGACAGAGCCCCCGTGCCCTGCAGACCCGCCCTCCGTTCCTCTGCCTGCTCTCCCTCCCCCAGCCAGAGCGCCCTGGGCCTTGCTGTTTCAACTGCTCTGAGCAGGCTCAGCAGTTATTGTTCTTGGAAGCCAGCCTGTGATCCCGGGACCTTTGAGAAGAGAACAAACAGCTAGACAAACATAGGGCAGTTGAAAAGCATTTGTGACTTTTGAGCGGCGTGGAACAAAAGAGGCCTTCGGGAGACTCAGCACTGCGCCGTGTGCGGCGGTGTCTCACATTGGCCAGTACCAGGCACCTCCTCGCGTGGGGCCTGGCCTGGCACTGGATGGGCACACTTGTAGGCACTTTCAGTCCCTCCTGGTTTGCTAGTCCCAGTCTGTTCTTTTGCTTTGCACTGGGGAAAGTGACTTCGTTATTGAGCGGGCCAGTGGTTTCTTCTAGTTACCAGCTGTTGCGTCCCTTCTGTGGTCTGGCTTCGGCAGGAGTAGTCGCATTGCGGGGAGACGGCGATCCCGGTTGTACCTGGCAGCTTCCCTTCCATAGCTCAGTGCCTGCCCAACGTATAGGTGCTGTGTCCATTTGATCAAAATGCAAAGTGCGGCTCCAAGCAGCGACGGGACCTGCCTGCTGCCATCCGCGAGACGTGACCAGAGCAGAGCTTTCATGAACACATGTGCTGCGAGTCCGTCTCCAAAACCCATGTTGGTTTTTTCACATTGAATTTAACAACCGGCAGTACTCAGGGCTTAGCCGACTCTGCTCAGGGGATCACACCTGGCTGCGTTCAGAAAAACCAGATGGGATACCAGGGACTGATCCAGGTAGGTCCCATGAAAGGCAAGCACCGCTGTGCTCTCTCTCCAGCACGCAGAAACCACATTTTAAAACTCTGTTCTCTGCTTGTTCTAAACTGTGGTGGGCCCACTATTGTCATTGTCCTTGAAAGAAAGTTTTAGCATTGCTAGAAACTGGCTCTGAAATTCCAGACCTGGTTTCTCTATGTTGCCCCTCGCCACGCACCCCCAGCACAGCCCGTGACGTCTGGAATGGCCGGTGCCCCACCGCTGCGCAGTCCTGTGGGAGGGCACCCACAAGGCGCCGTGTTGGAGGTTTGACTGTGGGCCCTGTTCCTCCTGCTTTGACTCCTCTAGGTTCACTGCATAGCATTTCCCTTATCAAAATATTGTTACTGAATTACCGTGTGATAGACCATCACAAAGCTGTTCACGATTGGGTTTCAGTCATACATGTTCCAGCACCATCCCTCCACCAGGGCACCCTTCTCAGCACCAATGTCCTCAGATTCCCTCCTTCCTATATGGCAGGCAGCACTTTTCCTCTCTCTCTCTCTCTCTCTCTCTCTCTCTCTCTCTCTCTCTCTCTCTCTCTCTCTCCTTTTGAGCATTGCGGTTTGCAGTAAGACACTGAAGAGTTATCAGGTATATCCCTTTACCTACTTTCAACACGCCAGTTCTAGTCCAACGTGACCATTTCCAACTATTATTGTCAAACTGGTCCCTCTGTCTTACCCCTGCTCCCCACACACTTGTGGTAGATCGCAACCACCAACAAAATCCTCCTGGCCCCAGTTTTCCCTGGCCTTGGATATTAGTCTCATACTACTTATTTTTATAGCCCACAAATGAATGCAGTTATTCTATATCTGTTCCTTTTTAAGAGCATCGCCAGGTGGGCTCCGTGGAAGGTGCTTGGAGCTGGGGTGAACACCTGCCAGAATAGAGCTTGGGGCTCAGCTCTTTGGTCTTTCGCAAAGGGCTCTTTGAGAAACCGGAAGGGATCTTGGAGCTTCCTCCCTTTTTTGTGCCACCCTCTTTCCCGTCCCTACTGCTCCTGAGAGGGATGGTGTAGATTGGTTCCTCTGGGGGGGTGCTCGGGCACTTGGGGTCTTTGCCTCTATGCTCTCTAAACCTGCCATCAGGAAATTCCTGCTCACCACCCATCAAAGCAACTGGGGATGTATATTCAAGATAAGAGAAAAAGTCGGGCTTGCCTTCAGGGGAGACAGGAAATGGCTTATTTCTTGGACCCACAGGGGGGTCGGACTTCAAGTAGAGAGACAGAAGTCTCCCTGGGGCGAAGTTCAGCACAATGCGAACTACAACAGCAAACACCTCACTGAACCGCACATCTCAGAACATAGTCCATGTGCTCGAGCTTAAGGTGGCAGAGGTCTGTGAGCCAACCACGGGGTCACCAGCAGAGGGGCAGGTTTGGGGGCGGGTCCATGATGTTCAAACTGGGTTCCGGTTAGCAGGTCCCTTGCCTGCCTCTGGCAGACACACCAGGGGCGACCGGGCCACCCCTCCCTGCTGACACAAGGGACACCACCCCACCCTTTGTCCTGGAGACCCATGCGGCCTCAGCCCACCAGCTCCTCTCGCCCTTTCTGCTTCTTGTTTTCTCTGTTTCTTTTTCTCACCCTTTGATGGGTTGATTGTGTCCATGCCCCCCATCCTTCCTCCTGTACCCAATTTCTTGCGTTCAAGTCCCTAATCACCAGTACAACAACAACGTGCCCTTGTTTGCAAATAGCATCGTTACAGATACAGTTTGCTGGGTGAGCCTATAAGGCGAGCCCCCGTTTTCTATGCCTGGGGTCCATCAGAAGAGAGGGGGATTTGGATGCACACGAAGTGGCGGTGCGAGGGGCCTTGTGTGTCCTGGTGGTCCGTCCTCCTCCCATCGTGCTCTGCGCAGGTGGCGAGGGGCGCTGGATCACCTGGTGGTTGTGCTGGGGAGAGGCCAGGGATTGTGTTTGTGGGCGCCCTCCTTTATAAAACTGCCCCTGTTCAAGCAGGGGGTGTCTGCAGACGCCAGAGAGATAGGAGTTTGGGGCCTGGGGTGATTTAGCACCCGATTCTACCTCTCTCCAGCCGTTCCATTTCCCCAAGACTTTGCTGTCTTCCTTTGATAGATGGGAAATAATAACCTGCCTTT
>JAJIBD010004576.1:0-39029 GCA_021461705.1 Cryptotis parvus | reverse complement strand
TGCTATAAATGAATTTGATATAGGCGGATAATATTAGATGCAAAAGCTCTCTGCTTCTCGCGTTAGGGTTTATACTTTCTTTCTATACATATGTGTTTTTATGGCTAAATATAGATGTGTGTGTTATAAGTATTTATCTATATATATATGTGTGGCTTCATGCATATATATAAACACACTGTGCCAAACACACTCATATATAAAGCACACATTTTGGAGAGAGATTCAAAAAAATTAGTAAAGAAGTAGTGTAAGACTTAGCGTTGCCAGATTTATTGCATTTCAAGTGATATTTCTAGGTTAAAATGAGAAATCTGCCAGTCTTAAATTATGAGGAAAAGTTAGAAAGATGGAAAATGAATGGAATAAAAAAACAGAGGGACCTCTTAGAGCAACCAAGTTATGGCTGTTTTCTATGGAGTAGAAAAAAAGAACTAATAGGTAACAAAATGAGAATTTCATGGGTTTTTTGCAAACTAAGGCTCTAGAGGTAAAGAGGAATTTCAATGTTCTTAGAACTTTAAGTTGTGTGAGGAAAACAGTAAATGATTGGTAAGTATAAACATGGCATATGGATGATGGATAGGCAAAAATAACCATGGGTAGCTTCCCAGGTTCTGCTCTGGCTCTGGGTTCATTCCAAGGGCCCAGTCTTTTCTATGTCAACCAACCAGGGCCCATGGGGCAGAGCCCTGGGTATAGACAGGTCTGTTCCAGTCTACCACCTGCCTATTGGGGCACCACTGCCACACCTTAAACACTGAGGGGCAGAGACTTAAAAATAACTCCTAAGTATTTGACCTGTTGTAGGTTGAGCTAAGTCTACTTTATCTATCCAATATATGAACAAAATGAGGGAATACTCTAGTTTGAAGAAGCAAAAGAGGTTATATCCAAAGATGCATCTTTCTGTTTTACACTAGTAGTAAATAACCTACTACTGGCTTGTATCAGGAAATGTTTTTTTGGGGACAAATATAGATCAGTTGAAAAGTGGTTGCTTTTATTTAGAGTTAGATTTTTAAGAGCTGAATTTTGTTTTCTGAATCATAAATTATTCATGATGCTAGTTTAGAATGGATATCTAAAATTTTCCTTATCTTTTTTAATGAAAATATGCACAGTAAACATATAAACCCTGAATTTACTAACAATTTATCTTAAATTAAGTTTTATTATTGGTATTTGAAATGTGTTTTAAACATTTTCAATGATCAGTTTTTTTTTCTTTAAAGTTTTATTATATTTTTAGTCTTACCTTTTCTCCCACTCCTTTCTCCCCACCTTGTCCTTCTCCTACCTTGTGGATCACTGTCACTGTCACTGTCTTCCCCTTCATCGTCGATTTGCTCGATATTACAATGTATTTTTATATACCTCTTTTTAACCTGTATTTTCTAGTACCATGGAACTTAGTAACCATGTTTTATAATTTATCTTATTTTGCATGCTTTCATAACACATGCTGACTTTCAGTGCTTGCAGATCCGTGCTCAGTGACTTAGAAAATAGTAGTAATAGGGTATATATTTGTTTGACTATGAAATAAGCATTCTATACAGTTTCCACATTTTTACCGCGGCTGGAAACTAAGGTATTTCCATAAAGATATAAAACTTTTTTAGCCCTTATCCATGAAGTAAAATATTTACAGTCGATTCTTATTGATTTATAAAGTTACCATATACACGAACCTTAATTATATGCCTACCATTTTTTTCAGAATCTTGCAAACAATGAAGTCAAGCAAGGAAGTAATTTTGTGTGCTCTAATGCAATCTGTTTGTGAAATTAAAATTATAAGAACAAGGGAGGATGGGAGGTCTCAGTTTGGAGACTGTTTTTTAAAAAAAATCAACAGGTTTAACCTTCAATTCACAGAGAAGGCTTAGGTATATTTGAAATATTTTCAATGGGGTCCATGGGTATTCAGCAGTTTACTTTCCGAGTAGCAAAACCTTCAATGTGCACAGAATTCATTTTTCCCTATTACTGTAATAGTCAATTGGACTAAATTATCCTGTAACAGCATTTGATCGTGCAGCTACTGGATCTGGCTTCATTTCCTTTAAGGTTAGTAAAGTCACAGCTTAAATTGGTTAAGAGTTGGCAGCATCAAAGTTCCCTTTTTTTATTAACTTCTTTACTGTAAAGAGTTGAAAACTGGCACAGGAAGTGAGAGGTCAGTATGGAAAACATAATACAGTTCACCACTTCTACTTTGGAAAGGTCAATGAGATAAGGATGAAAAGAAAAAAAAAAAAAGATACTTAAGACCTTTCTTGTTTTAAGTCACTTAATCCACAAAGAAAACACAAGTCCCATTAGAAAGTATGAAAATAATAAGAATAGTAAAATAAAATCATCCATTTCTATAATTATTTTTTTATTAAATGTAATAGAGAGTCAGGAATGGCATTCATGTTTGTACGTTAGAGAAATATAGGATTCATTTTCATTCAAAGTGAATTGAGAGGAATGTTCTGAAGGGTACAAAGATTATTCTTTCCCCTTCCCTATAGGATTTTGGATTTCTGGACTCAGACATGAAACTGTGCTCCACCTTCCAGACAGGAGAACCATGAGACCAAGCTAACAGGAAAAAACTTGGAAAAACAAAATAGGAACAAGGGCAGAGGAACGGCTCCCAAGAAATTCTTAGGGACCATGCAGCTACACAATACGGAAAAATATCTTCAAATAACAACATCAAACCTGAAATCGGGTTGGGAATACTATGTCTTGCAAGTGGCAAGAGCAAGATAGGAAGGCAGTTTGACTGTAACATATGTTGATTCTCTTTACCAGGATCTTTACTAACCACATAAGTTCTTGAAAGAATTATTTTGATCATTGCAATTGTAGTCAGAACAACACTCTACATATATGGGTGAGAATTCTGTTAGGAATCTGTGCAGCTCAGTTTTAATCTCAGGCTTTGCTGCACAATCAGGTATATCTTATTTTATACAGTGTTTAGATATTTAAAGATTAGTAACCAAACCTGTTGCCACAAATCATAAACCACATCCACCGTTCAACCATTCATTATAGACCAGCACGTGAAACGGAACATAAAAAAAAGGGACTATTGCATTTCTGAATTAGTCTCTTCCAAATTGAAATAGCCCCCTTTTTCCCAGAAAAGGTAAGGAATCATGGGCTGTGCCAAATACACACAGGTAAAAAGCACAAAAAAAAATAGATTTGGTTCACAAGCCTCAGACCAAAAGGCTGCTCATGAAAACTTCTCTGGGACTTTTATTTCCCACATAGACCACAGAGGATGGTAATTATGAAGGCACCATCAAAGACCCCTCACTGAGCCACACAGCAATGGTTTATTTTAGGACAATAAAGGGTTGAACTCCCTACCCTGGGATTTAAAAGGTTTCTTGGAGTGCAGCTATTTCATTCCAAGGCTGGCAGGCCTTGGAATTGATGTAATAACATTGTGCCTCGGAACTGGGAGTTCCTAGGGGATGGAAATGGCACCATCTTCCTCAATGAACTGCTTAAAGAAGATTTTAGCAAAACCAGATGGCAATTGCTCAGTAAAAAAGGTACTCCCTAGCTGTACTTTTGACAGAGTTTAAACTCAGGAGCGTGCAGTTCATAGAACATAATACCTCCTTTTGAATTTGAAAAGATATGATAACATGCACCACCAAAATCCATTATTAGCAAAGGCTGAATGAGAGGTTATGGTCAAAGACAGACTAACATGCTAGCAAGTAAAGCAATAATGTTTTAAGCAAACTCTGCAGCTCAACGATAACTATGTTCTTATATTTCTTAATTAAAATTTACATATAACTTTATATATAGCCTTTCAGGGAAAAAGTAATGATTGTTTTGCTTTGGTATGACTATGATTATTATTTTTTTTAAAACTAAAAATTAAATCTACTAGTTAAATAGAGATGTTTATTCAAAGAAAAAAAACACTGCTCTCCAAATTTTGAAGTGCCCTAGGGCTCATTTCTAGGATCTTATGTCCTCTCTTTAGGTAAGCTCATCTCCCTCCCTGGGCCTCAAATTCATCTATATGATACTGAAACTCCCAAACTGTATCGGCAGTCTTGACCTCCCTCCCTATCATCAGGAGAATATCTCTAAGGGGTTTCTAATATGCATCTCAAATTTACTAAATTCCAAACAGAATTCTTCAATACTTGTGCTCCACACCTTCCATCTCTTCAGTGTGTCGAACTGTTCCAACAAACAACCAACCTTGCAGAACTAAAAAAAAATAAACGTGAAAATGTTCATCACAGATCCTTCTTTCCTTCTCTTTTTGATGTAAAATTCAAAGCAACGTACACAGACTCTGTTAAAAAAAAATTCTGTGATAGGTTCATTTCTCTTGTTCCTTTTTCTGCCAACCTCATTTACTGATCCAGCATACTGGAGCTGAGCGCCTCCTGAATTTTCTTCCTGCTCCCTACTTGACCAATTCTCTCCCAGAACCCCATATAATCTGTAAATATTTTAATAAGATCAGGTGAAAAATTTTAGTATTTCAATACCTTTAGACTAAATTGTCAAATTAGTACTCTAACTTCAGAGAACTCACATAATCTGGCTTCACCTTCTCTGATGTCGAAAATCATCTCCCTATGTCAGTGAAATGCTAAAGGTTTTTCACCTACATTAACATAACAAGACACAGCATTCTTCTGTTCCCAGGACTAGGCAATTTTATCTGGATTTTATGAGATATGAGCTAGTTTTCTTGACAGGAATACGTTTCCTCTCATTTTTGCATAGCAGATTCCATCTTATAATTTAGAACTGCTCTTTAATTTCTGTGTTTAGCAGTATATGGTTATTTCTGGCTGAACAGGATCATAATCTTTATCTTTCATAATTGTATGCTCAGTGTTTTGAGTGATATCTGTCAGATGGTTAGTTTTCAAAAAAAACAGTTGGGAAAAACAGTTCTCAGGTTGATTCTGTGATGAACTAAAAATTGTTCTCTCACCAAGGCAATTAGAATTTGAGAGTCACCTACTTAATGTATCAATCACAGATCTAAGACTCCTACTTCATTTCAGATTTAATTCTATATGATTTTATAGCGTATAGCTTTTTTCATAATCAGCCTCTGATACAGATAATTAGGCGGGGTAATACAACAATAAAATAAACCAAAATAGGAAATGATCATTTTTCGAGTCTTGTACGTTGATTTATCATTACATTTTTTTACTCATAGTTAATTTTACCATTAGGATAAAGGCAATGCCTTGACAGTAGTATTATAAGTTCAAACTATTAATGTTTTTAAAGACACTTCTTTACAGAACTAAATATTAGTTGACTTCTTCATAATGATTAAAATGTCTGTCACTTTCACTATCTTCCCGTTCATCATTGATTTGCTCGAGCGGGCCCCAGTAACATCTCCATATGTCCTGCCTCATGCTAGTAGAGCCCAAGGGCATCTGCTTGCTCCAGGAACATAAAGAGCCTCAATCCATTCCGGGAATGAGGTCTATAATTGTTACTGGTATTTGGCATATCAAATGCAACACAGGTAGCTTGCCAGGCTCTGCTGCAGGTAGCATACTCTTGTAGTCATCTCTAAGTCCAGAATTTATTGATGAACCATGCGGCTGCGATAGGCTGCTCTGCTGGGTGGAGTTCTGATGAGAGAGAGAAGTCCGATGTGGAAAATGGAGGCCCTCATGGAGTTGGGGGGTTGTCTGGCTTGTTGCGAGGCTCTGCTGGGGTGGTGGGTCAGGGCTAGATCCCACCATCTCTCCTGGGCGCCTCGTGAGCAGCTGGGCACAGGGAGAGCCAGTAGCAGCTCTGCCCCATGTCTGTGAGTCTCATTAAAATGTCTATTAAAATAAATTGATACTGAAAATGTACTTGAATAATATCCAGGACAGAGCAATGCATGAAAAGGATTTGCTTCAATGTTACCTCTGGTCCTTAGTAGTGGTATAGATTTGAGATGTTTCTTTTCTTTCTTTTTTTCTCTTTTTGGACCACACCTGGTGGTGTTAAGGTCTTACTCCCAGTTCTGCCTCAAGGATGACACCTCACTGACTTGGAAATAACCATATGGGGTTCTGATGATTGAACTTGGGTTGGCCACATGCAATCACCTACTGTACTATTGTTTTGGCATGGATTTGAGAATTTATTTTAACTACTGAGTCTCAGTTTTCTTTTTATAAAAAATAAGGTGCATTTAACTTGTAGGTTTTTTTTTTTTATAAAAGTAAAGCCCCATAGTAATTCCTCACCCTATCGTAGAGAAACTTGGCTACAAGTTTTATCCCTTTACATTTTGTCATGTCTATTACATGACCTTGTTTACAATTATCAAATTTTTCCCTACATGGAACTATGATGACTTTATTTTTTCCATTTCATATTTTTTGTACTCTGGTTAGGAGGGAATGATAAGAGTTATAGACTGAGCACTTTGGTGCTTCGCTTACAAGAACCCTATGGCACCAGTTCCTCTCACTGCCTCTGGCCTCAGTACCACAACAGAGGCCTTAAAAAATAAAACTCAACAGTAGCATAAGAACTAAGGGAGGAGCAGATGGAATGTTTATACTTAGTATCTCCTGGATAAAAGAATAGATAAAAGTTGCACATGAGCACAGGATTTCTTACATGGAAGAAATCCCATTATCTTAGTCCAATAAAGAAGATTAGCTTCTCTTGCATTATAATTTCTGTTTTTAAGTCCTGAAATGCTATCTAATTAGACCTATAAGTTGCATTTGTGATTTATTTTCACATCCCAACCTCCCATTTAAAAGATCCCTTATGATTTCTTCGATATCTATTTTAAATTACTTTAGACTTTACATTTTTTTTTTTTTATTGCATAATCTTCTTTTAGAGAGAAGACAGAACATTAAACATAAAGAAAATATGATGAAGAAAATAGACAAAAAATAGTTTTTATTTTCATCATGCATAAACTTTAGGAATTCATAACTGGTTAATGACGAATTTGTGACTAAGATCAAATTCTACCAATTCCTATTGAATGTTTTTAATTACCACACTGTGGAGCAGTATTTATTTATGAAATATAATTTCAGTTCCTATTCCTGTGTGTGCAAGTGTAAATTGAAATGGTATGTTCATAGTCTTTTCTCAGACTCATCATGCTACTGTTTGATGATAAAGTACTGCAGTGGATAGGCCTTCTACTGAGTGAACACAATAATTGGATAAAGATAAAATCAAAATAAGTTTACTCTAATTCAAAGGATAACCAGCATTAAGTTTAGAATATCTGTTGATTATATGATGAAATAATACCAAAAATAGTGATTAATTTGACATGTAACTAACAGAGAAAAATTTCTGCTCAAAAGAAATACTTTTATATATTTATGTTATATATATAAAATTTGGGTAATATATGTACATATATTTCCCCATATTAGTTTATACATATATAAACATATATATAAATATATATTAGTATATATGATTTAGATAATGCATATATAGTTTATATATTATATAAACTAATTTTAAGGATATCACTTGATCATATGACATCCCGTTATTCATCGATTTGCTCGAGCGGGCGCCAGTAACATTTCCATTTGACCCTATCACATGCCAGTGTAGCCCAATGGCATCTGGTTGCTTCAGGAATGCAAAGAACCGAAAACCATTCATTCAGGTTCTTGACGAAGAAGTGGGCGGCCACATAATCTTTTGACATTCTGTGGAATCCTGTCAGTAACGTCTCTAGTCCAGCAGTCATCTCCAAATCGCATTACATGTCCAGCCCATCTGAATTTTGATTCCTTGGCAAATGAGACAGCGCCCTGACTCTGGAACAGCGATGGAGGTCAGAGCTCCCCCGATTCCTTCTTTCACTTGAGTGAGACGTGATATTCCAAGCATAGCTCTTTCGACTCCTGTTTCGGAGACCGAATAGCATTCTCATCCTGCTTTCATAGGGCCCAGGTCTCTAAGGTGTATGTTAATGCAGGGAGAATGGTGGAGTTGAATAGATGTGCCTGGAGCCAGAAGTTCTCTGTCTTTTTTAGCTATTTCTTCGATGCTTTTGAAGGCATTCCGTGGCACTCTCTTCCTCCTGCGCAGGTCAGGTTTTTAGGTCATTCATCATGTTGACTTCTCGACCTAGGTACACATAACTGCTGCATTCAGAGATGTTTGTTCCATTGAGAGTGAATGGAGCCTCTGGAACTAGTTCATTTTTCATGAACATAGTTTTGTTGAGCTTCAGCTGTAGAGAATTTTAACGATATATATCACCCAAAATTATATATATATAATTATATATAAAATTATATATATATAAAGTTGATATTATAATTTTTTTAAAATTTTTTTATTTTTACAATTACAAAGATATACAATTAAAAAAGTTCATATTTGGGTTTTGGTCATACAGTGTAGCAGCACCCATCCCGCCACCAGTGCCCATCTCCCACCACCAAACGTCCCCGGTTCCCTCCCCTCCCCAGCCCTCCTCCATGGCAGGTTCTTTATTTCTTTCCATTTCTCTATCTTTCTCTTTTCCTTCCTCTCCAGACTATGGATTACAGAACATACATTAAAGGGTTGTCATGTGTATCCTTTTGCCTCTATTTAATGCTCAGTTCTAGGTTGGCATTAGTACCCTCACAATTGTTAGCACACTGTTCCATTTTCTGTCTTACCTAGCCTCTGACTCCACACGCTTGTGATAATTTCCACCTTTGACAGGGACCTCCTGATGTATGTTTCACTTGACCTTGGATATTGGTATCATAATATGTACCTATATATTTATGTTCACGATCACGATCACGATCTTCCCGTTAATCATCTATTTGCTAGGAGCGGGCACCAGTAATATCTCCATATGTCCTGTCTCATGCCAGTAGAGCAAAGGGCATCGGCTTGCTACAGGAACATAAAGAGCCTCAAACCATTATATTAGGTCATGGGAATGACCTAATATAATTGTTACTGGCATTTGGCATGTCAAATACAACACGAGCAGCTTGCTAGGCTTGCCGTGCGGAAGGCATATTATTTAAACACCTCCAAATAAAACATTTTTTGATGAACCGCTGCGGGCCACTGCGACCTGCGCGCTGGCCAGGCTGTGATGGGCTGGTCGGCTGGGTGGAGTTCTGAAGAGAGGGAAGTCCGGATGTGGAAAATGGCGGCACCCATGGAGGGTGGGGGGGTCGCCTGGCTGGTTGTGAGGTTCTGCCGGGGGTGGTGGGCCAAGGCTAGAACCCGCCATGCCTCCCGACTGCCTCATGAACGGCTGGGCACAGGGAGAGCAAGGAATCGCTCTGCCCCATGTCTGAGTCTCTGGACCAGCATACCTGGGCTGAATTGAGGAAGAAATTGCAGCAGGGTGGGTGTTGATGATCCGGGCTGTGATGGGCTGGTCGGCTGGGTGGAGTTCTGAAGAGAGGGAAGTCCGGATGTGGAAAATGGCGGCACCCATGGAGTGGGTGGGGGGGTCGTCTGGCTGGTTGTGAGGTTCTGCCGGGGGTGGTGGGCCAAGGCTAGAACCCGCCATGCCTCCCGACTGCCTCATGAACGGCTGGGCACAGGGAGAGCAAGGAATCGCTCTGCCCCATGTCTGAGTCTCTGGACCAGCATACCTGGGCTGAATTGAGGAAGAAATTGCTGCAGGGTGGGTGTCGATGATCCGGGCTGTGATGGGCTGGTCGGCTGGGTGGGAGTTCTGAAGAGAGGGAAGTCCGGATGTGGGAAAATGGCGGCACCCATGGAGTGGGTGGGGGCGTCATCTGGCTGGTTGTGAGGTTCTGCCGGGGTGGTGGGCCAAGGCTAGAACCCGCCATGTCTCCCGACTGCCTCATGAACGGCTGGGCACAGGGAGAGCAAGGAATCGCTCTGCCCCATGTCTGAGTCTCTGGACCAGCATACCTGGGCTGGATTGAGGAAGAAATTGCTGCAGGGTGGGTGTCGATGATCCGGGCTGTGATGGGCTGGTCGGCTGGGTGGAGTTCTGAAGAGAGGGAAGTCCGATGTGGAAAATGGCAGCACCCATGGAGTGGGTGGGGGGGTCGCCTGACTGGTTGTGAGGTTCTGCCGGGGTGGTGGGCCAAGGCTAGAACCCGCCATGCCTCCCGACTGCCTCATGAACGGCTGGGCACAGGGAGAGCAAGGAATCGCTCTGCCCCATGTCTGAGTCTCTGGACTCTCTAATATATTTATGTTATGCAGATAAATGCAGTCATTCTGTAACTGTCTCTCTCCTTCTGGCTAATGATATTATAATTTTAATATCAACTTTATATATATATATATATATATATATATAATTTTGGTGATTCCTAATTATTACTCAATTAAAACCAGGGTCCACTACCAGGTATATTCAGTTCCAGCGCTAATAGTCAAACTGACAGTTACATATGGTGCGGCTTGATTCCTTCAAAGCTAGGGCCACCAGGTTCACATCTGGAAATGATTAGACATCTCCAGGACTAGGTGTGTGGGACTGGAGGTGTGTAGTGTGAACCATGTGCTGCTGAGTTACAAACTATATGGTGTTGTGTATCAAACCAGGGTTTGTGCATGAAAAGCAGGTACCGTCAAGCCCTGTGCTAGTGCTTCTTTGAATCCAAACAGTGATCACATATTTACTTAAGATACATAAGTAAATGTGTATCTTATTTAGCCACAGTAAGGTACATATTTACTTATTTATTTATGTGTTTGTTTATTTGTTTCTGGACTCTGTTTTCACTTTATAATCTGTTATTTTACCAATGTGACTTTTTGTTACCAAAGTTGTATGTCAATTTTTTTCTTGTATATTGTCATTCTTTCAGCTTTATTATTTCATCCAAATTAGACCCAAACTAGTTCTCATCCAAAGACCCAAACTAGTTGGGTCTTTGCTTCTCTAAGTAGATTTTAGAAATGATTGTTAATGATAAAGTATAAGGCCAATATCCACAAGATTAATGTTGATATTGTTTACTGTTAACATTATTATATTGTTTAACCATCATAATTACCTTTCATACTAAGCATAACAGACCTTGGCATAAGTATCTAGCCTGTGACTCTGAACCAATAAAATTTGAAGAGGTTTGAGGTCATATACTCATAACTTGAACTTAGTTCAATTCTCCTATTGGTTGCTCAGGTAGATACATAGTCTCTACGTCCCAATACACAACAGCCATTTATTTGTTTTACTCACCATACTTCTTGGTGGAATTTTCACATATTGAGATCAATTTTGCTTTCCAATGATTTCTATTCATTGTTCTTATATTGAATTCTCTCTGGAGCTCAAGAAAATAGGTTTATTTTCTCCCCAATATAGATAAAATGATAGAAAACTGTCATCACATATCTCTTGCTCTTCTCCAGGCTGGACTTCCAATTACTTCAACAATGCCATGTATGATATGTCTTGTACCTTACTACTTGAGTTGGTTTTTCTCTCTGTGCACTCCCATTTATCAATGCTCATTTTTTAAAATGGCTGTTAGAATGTTATAACATTCTATATACTTGAGTTCATAGTTTGTGCAAAAACATAGTGGGACTATTAGTCCCTAAAACTCTTACCTATGCAAATCCTAAATATATTTCAAGTTTTAATATCAAATATCATTCTGTGATACGTTATATTTTTCAAACAGAGAATAAACATTATCACTTTTATATTCATTCATACAGTAAGTCCATCATTCACCATATACAAAGATTTTATTCCATTACTGAGCACATTAGAACCAAAAATTATTTTCTGCCTACATGAATCATAAATAAATCAGCCATTAAATAAAAATATACAAATTCACACATAATTTGACATTGTGTAAAGATGAAGGATAGGTATTAGTAAATAGCAGAGGTAATTCAGCAATGATATGCTACAGAAACTCAAAACCCTATCTAGAATGTTCATGAGTAATTTCTGCATGTGTCTATCATGTGTATTTGTGAGACTGAAATATGTAACAGGCTGTGGAGGCAAGGATGAAGAGATGATAATTTTTGCTCCATGTTCAAGGATCTGATGCCAAAAAATTTTAAACCTACTTTTAATGCCACTGATATATTTAGGGGTGAGAAGAAATACAAGTTTTCATCCTGAGTCAAAATACACGTAAAGGATGTGTCTACCACAACTTTTTAAATATATTATGAGAAATTCTATCAAATTAAATAACTTAATTAAACACAGTAAGATACACGTTTATTTATTTATTTACTTATCTCTGGACTCTGTTTTCACTTTGTAATCTGTTATTTTACCAATGCAACATTTTTTATTACCGGGTTGTATGTTGAATTTGATCTTGTCTATTGTTATTCTTTCAGCTTTATTACTCTAATTCAAATTTGAATTAACTATTTGGATCTTTTGCTTCTTTAAGTAGATTTTAGAATCATATTGCTAATTATCAAAATATAGGGTCTATTATATATTATATGATATATTATATATTAGAGGGTATATTAGGGTTTATTATATACCCTCTAATATAGGGTATTAGAAAATCAGGTAAGGTTCCTTCCTTTCAGCAGCTGACCCAGGTTCCATCTCCATATAGTGCCCTAAGAACAGAGCCCAGAGAAAGTAGCATGCAGACCTGCATATTGTACAATATTAAAATATTTGTAATAATCACAAGAGATGTTGCTATAATTTTAACATTGTGTGAAATCTCTGTTGCACAAAACCTTAATAACAATGATCATAAGAGAAGTTGCTATACCTTTATAGATTTTGTGGAAACTATATATCAAGTTGGAAAGAGCTTACATGTTGGGGAACAGCTGGGTTCCTAACAATAACAGGGAGCAATCTCCATTCAGTCTCAAAGGCATGTGGTAGATGGATGAAAACCACAAATCTAACAGTTCCAAAAAATCTTAATGTCTCTATCTATCTATCTATCTATCTATCTATCTATCTATCTATCTATCTATCTATCTATCTATCTATCTATCTATCTATCTATCTATCTATCTATCTATCTATCTATCTATCTATCTATCTATCTATCTATCTATCTATCTATCTATCTATCTATCTATCTATCTATCTATCATCTATCTCTCTATCCCTCTATCTTTCTATCTCTATCTCTCTATCCCTCTATCTTTCTATCTCTATCTCTCTATCTCTATCTCTTTATCTCTCTATCTCTTTATCTCTCTATCTCTCTACCTACCTACCTATCTATCTATCATCTATCATCTATCTATCTAGGAGGAGGAGGTGGAGGAGGAGGAGAAGGAGAAGGAGAGAAGGGGAAAAAGTAGAAGGAGAAGGGAGATGGGAGAAGGGAGAAGGGAAGGAGAAAGAGAAGGGAGAAGGGAAGAAGGAGAAGAAGAAGCAGCAGGTGGTCATTGAGAGGTGGTGATAGAGGAGAAGGAGAGAATGAGTAGGAGAAGGCACAGAAGGAAAATGAGATTCACAAACTTTACACTTTTAGAAAAATTTGCTAAGTGGTTTGAGAAATAACACAGCAGTTAAGACAATTGATTTGTACACTAAGAGGCTGACCAGGATTAGAACTACTGTAGTGTGCGGAGTCCCCTGAGCATAACAAGGAGCAGTTCCTTAGCAAATAAACACATTAGAAAGGGGGAAAAGACTCCTACGAAAATAGATCACAGATATGATTGTAAATTGCAAAGCAATAAAAATTCTTGAAGGTAGCATAGAAGAGAAGCTCTATGACCTTAGAAATAGAAATTCCTTTTAAGGTACAGTTCAAAAGATTAATCCATAAAATAAAAATGAGCAAATCTTCATGAAAATAAATACATTTATGATCTTGAAAACACATTGTTAATGAATTGAGAAGACAAGAACCAGACTGGGAGAAGTACTTGGAAAAACATATCTGATTAAGGCTTATATTCAAACTATACAAAAAACTCTTAAAACTCAGCAATAGAAAATACACAATCAGCTCAAAAGGAAGGAAAAGTTCTTAACAGGCATGTCACTACAGAATATGTTTATGTGGCATTTTGACTTATGAAAAGATGTATGTGTCACATGTCAAAAGAGAAATGCAAATTAGAGCAACAACATAGTACCATTACACATTGATTGTAGTGTTCAAAATCTGAAACACTGACAGCACCAAAACTGGTAAGAATGTGGATCAACAGGAAGAATTATTTTTTGTGGGTAGGGATTCATAATATTTCAGAAATTTTGGAAAATGGAGTGACAATTTTTTAAAAAAATCTGACTAGGCTTTTTCATACAATTCAGAAGTATTGTTTGATATTTATATAAGGTATTTGAAAAAATTTAAATAACCCACATAGGTATGTTTGTAGTAGCTTTATTTATAATTGTCATAACTTGGAAGGAAGCGAGATTTGGCTTAATAAGTGAATTGATAAATAAGCTTAGACATTATCTGGAAAATGGAATATTATTCACTGCTTAAAGGAAATTATCTATTAGGTCATGAGAATATATGGAAAGACTCAAGTAGTTACTAAGTGATGCGATTCAATTCTAAAAAGATGGTATATTTTTGATTGCATCTTACTGGAAAATACCAAACAATAGAGATGGTAAAACCATCAGTAGAGACCAGGAGTGTATGATGCTAAGGAATAGGAATGAGTAAACAGGGAACAGAGTATTTTTGTATGTGAAAAAAATCTTAATGTGCATTGCTGTATATTTCTGCAATCCCATTGTATGCTCAGAATGAACTACAATGTAAATGAGGAGTTTTGAGTGATTATGATGTGTCAATATAGACTTATCAGATTTAATTAATGTCATTGTGGTGGGGAACTTTTAAATGGGCGTAGGAAGTATGGATATATGGAGGGTAAACAAAATAGCTCTATACTTTTCTCTTCATTTCACACTTGAATTTAAAATTGCTCTAGAAAATCAGTCTTATTTAGAAAATTAGTCTCTGTAAAAATGTCAAATTTTTGAATTTGTTATCTAACAAAGCTAGTAATTAGTTTCCTAATTTATTATATGAGTTGATGCTTTATAACAATGGCTCTAAAGCAGTGATTGATATATGTAGTAGGGCCTTAGAAATGAACAGAATTGTTCTCTTCCATGTATTATTTGAGAACCCCTGTATACAATTTACTTTTATAAATTGTATATAGGAGACATACCGACTATATACCATGGGATGTCAAAAGATCACGTGGCTACCCACCTACAAGATGGTCAGACTTCTTTGTCAAGACCCTGAACAAATGGTTTGAGGATCTTCGTATTCCTGAAGCAACCAGATGTCAATAGGCTACACTGCCACCTGATAGGGTTCTTCCTTCCTTCCTTCCTTCCTTCCTTCCTTCCTTCCTTCCTTCCTTCCTTCCTTCCTTCCTTCCTTCCTTCCTTCCTTCCTTCCTTCCTTCCTTCCTTCCTTCCTTCCTTCCTTCCTTCCTTCCTTCCTTCCTTCCTTCCTTCCTTCCTTCCTTCCTTCCTTCCTTCCTTCCTTCCTTCACTTCCTTCCTTCCTTTCTTCCTCCTCCCTCCCTCCCTCCCTCCTTCCTTCCTTCCTTCCTTCCTTCCTTCCTTCCTTCCTTCCTTCCTCCTTCCTTCCAACCTCCTTGATTCCTTCCTTCCTCCTTCCTTCCTTATTTCCTTTCTCCTCCTTTCCTTCCTTCCTTCCTTCCTTCCTTCCTTCCTTCCTTCCTTCCTTCCTACCTTCCTTCCTCCTTCCTTCCTTCCTTCTTCCTTCCTTCTTCCTCCTTCCTTCCTTCTTCCCATCCTTCCTCCCTTCCTTCCTCCCATCCTCCCTTCCTTCCTCCCATCCTCCCTTCCTTCCTCCCATCCTCCCTTCCTTCCTCCCATCCTCCCTTCCTTCCTCCATCCTTCCTTCCTTTCTTCCTTCCTTCCTTCCTCCTTCCTTCCTTCCTTCCTCCCATCCTTCCTTTCTTCCTTCCTCCTTCCTTCCTTCCTCCCACCCTCCTCCTTCCTTCCTTCCTCCTTTCTTCCTCCCTCCCTCCTTCCCTCCCTCCCTATCTCCCTCCCTCCTTTTCTCCCTCCCTCCATTCCTTCCTTCCTTCCTTCCTTCCTTCCTTCCTTCCTTCCTTCCTTCCTTCCTTCCTTCCTTCCTTCCTTCCTTCCTTCCTTCCTTCCTTCCTTCCTTCCTTCTTCCTTCCTCTCCTTCCTTCCTTCTTGCTTCCTTCCTTCCTTATTTCCTTCCTCCTCCTTTCCTTCCTTCCTTCCTTCCTCCCATCCTTCCTTCCTTCCTCATTCCTTCCTTCCTTCCTTCCTCCCTCCATCTTTCCTTTCTTCCTTCCTTCTTCCTTCCTTCCTCCCACCCTCCCTCCTTCCTTCCTTCCTCCTTTCTTCCTCCCTCCCTCCTTCCCACCCTCCCTCCTTCCTTCATTCCTCCTTTCTTCCTCTCTCCCTCCTTCCCTCCTCCCTATCTCCCTCCCTCCTTTTCTCCCTCCCTCCATTCCTTCCTTCCTTCCTTTCTTCCTGCCTTCCTTCCTCCTTCCTTCCTTCCTTCCTTCTTCCCATCCTTCCTTCCTTCCTCCTTCCTTCCTTCCTCTTTCCTTCCTTCCTTCTTCCCATCCTTCCTTCCTCCTTCCTTCCTTCTTCCCATCCTTCCTTCCTCCTTCCTTCCTTCTTCCCATCCTTCCTTCCTTCCTTCCTTCTTCCCATCCTTCCTTCCTTCCTTCCTTCCTCCTTCCTTCCTCCCACCCTCCCTCCTTCCTCCCTCCCCTCCTTCTCTCCCTCCCTCCTTTTCTCCCTCCCCTCCCTCCCTCCCTCCCTTCCTCCCTTCCTTCCTTCCTTCCTTCCTTCCTTCCTTCCTTCCTTCCTTCCTTCCTTCCTTCCTTCCTTCCTTCCTTCCTTCCTTCCTTCCTTCTTCCATTCTAACTTATTGAAAAACAAAACGTGTAACTATAATGATTATGGTTTGTGCTCTTCTGAGGCAAAATAAAGAAACAAGAGATATCTTGTTTGGGATGAATAGAGTAGATTATATCATATGATACATAGGTATGTTCCCTGAGGCAGATTCTTAAGAAAGAGTAAATAATCTAAAAGAAATGCGCACACACAATGTGTAGGGAAAGCCATTAATGCAGCACAAGATGTATATAAATAAAAGCAAAGGCTGTGTCAGGGGACTTGGTTATATGTTCCCTTTAGAAGAAGTTTGGCACTACTACATGTCTCAAAATATAGCAATTGATTGATGCATTACTGAAAAGGAATACAAGGAAGAAAGAAATTGTAGGATCTAGATGGTATAGTTAAAGATGCGGAAGAGAAAGAAAAGCAGATAATGCTGATTTCTAGAAAAAACGAGCAAACATGGGATTAAGAGGATTTGGGAACCAGGTGCTTTATGACAGATAGAATACCTCACCGTCTTGAAACAAGAGAGAAAGATAGGATGACAAAGGATAAACGTTTAGAATAGGCGCAAGGCTTTGAGACCCATTCTACTTAAGGATTTGAGATCAAATTCTGCTTAATTCTGACATTAAGTCTTCTTTGAAATCTGTAAGGGGCTTATCTACTGTAAAGCAAGATATTTGAGTGCAACACTTTATTAAAAGACAAGACTTTTGGCTAACTCACTAGAGACACTGAGAAAGGGAAAAACTATGGTAAAATAAAGTCACCAGTAAATCATCAGGCATAATAAAATGTAAGGTTTTTATTTACAGCAATAAGGATTTGCTAAAGATTATGTGCTATGGCCTTTGTGATATCAAATATGTTGTCTTATTTTCACCAACAAAGTCCTGTTATGAGTCTAGGAGGAGAGCATATAATTTAAATTCTTCCCATAACTTATCTTCATGGAAAGTTTTGTTAACTTTTCCTAAAGAGAAGAGGGGATGATTTAGAGGTACACCTTGGGGTTCAGACTGACAATGTTTACAGGTAAAGCTAACTGGGAAATCAAGTTCCAGGACCCTGAGGGGGTAGCGAAGACTGGAGTCTAAGAAACCTGGTCTCTGACTCCATGAAAGAGGACACCAGAAGCTGCAAATACTCAACAGTTTTTTGAGACCATGTGAAAGGCACTATTGTGTGATTGCTGCTAAAACTGCTATGGTAATATTGCTGTGGCTGGTGCTACAGAGGTCTAATAATAACACTAAACAGATCTAATATTCAAAGAGAAGAGAACTTGAATGACAGAAATCTTTTGGCTCAGATCCTGCCCTGTGAACTGACATGACTATTTTAAGGAAGTCTAATTGTCAATGTCTAGACTTTTCCTTAATACCCTCTTATCCCTTAAATTCCTGACACCCAATAGTGCTTTGGAAAAGCTCTACTTTGGGTTCCCTCAAATCTCTAAAAGTCAAAGGTATAGAGAGTGACGCTTTAATTTTTTGGTGCGGAAATTGCAGTTAAGATTCTATACATACTGCAGAGATCCTAGACACATAACCAGAAGCTGACACTATTTCTTGCCCTGGTATATTTGCCCAAACTGTTTCAGAGGATAGTAAAAACAAGAACCTAGAAAAGAGATGCAGACTAGAAATCTCTGTGTTCCTGCCCCTTTCGCTTCAATGGTTGTCAAGGTACTAAAAGGGACAGAATTCACGGCAAAAGGAAAACTTTGGTGGACTGAAAAAGAAATCCTTCCCCTGTACTTTCCCCCGCCTTTTGTCAATTTTGAAGAGAAAAATCTCATGACTCACAGTTTGCCGAATGCCCTTCTCAGTGTTTCATCTTCCAAAATACCTTATACCGGTGTAGCGCCTGCTTTCCAATTTAACTCTGGGACCCTTTTGGGACACAGTTATTGGACTACTGCAAGTAGTTTGTGATGATAAAGATTTCTGATGTATAGGATTTCCAGGTGATGACAAGGTCAATGACAGAGCTTGGGTGTAGATAATTGAAGTGGTTTAGAGATAAAGGTCCCCAGTGTTTTAAGTGGCGAAACAACCTCTGTCCTTTGTTTTCAAATAAGCAATTTCTGGTTGATCGCAGTGAATACTGTCGTATCATTTGGATGTATCCTCCAAAGGAAAATTTTTATCGGGTCCAAATGCTGCAAAAGTGAGACTGTTTCTGCCAAAGTGAATTTTTCCTTCCTTTATTCCTCTTGATAATCCTGACAATTTTTTGTATGTACACAGAGCTGAAAGCTCTAATAACCTCAATTTAATAGATGAGGGAAGGGAGAGTCGGTAATAGAACCTTCCCCAAAGCGGACAGCGTGAAGGAAGCTAGAACTGACGTCTGGGCTGTTCTTTGGTGTTGTAGCCTGGCCCTCGAGGTCGAGGGAGGGAGAACCAGCGTGCTGCCCTAAGTTGTGTCTGGGCTTGGCCTGCAGCATGCACAGATGACTTGTGCGGCTGTCCCAAAAGAAGCGCGGTTGCTACCAGGACCCACAGACTCCAAGAGCCTGCTCTCCCCACCCGAATCTGTGTGAGAGGAGAGTGTGTCCCGGGCTGCTGCAGTTGACCCCGAGGCCCCGCCAGCTGTGTCTGCTGCTTGACCTGCACCGCTGGGAGACACCGCGCTGTTTAGCCGCCGCATCCCCGGGCAATCTGTTCGGAAAAACAGACCAGCAGGGCTGCCAAGGGCTGCGGCTGCTTCAGCATCCTGCTGCCATCTAGGGATGAGACGGAGCCCAGCGGCTCCCCCTCGTGCGGGCTCCGGAACCCACCGTGCCAGCCTGGGGCTGGGTGCAGCGCGGACCCCGAGCGTTGGGCCGGGCAGCTCAGACCCCACACCCCGGCTGCACCCTGCAGCCCTACCACGCAGGTGTCTGGGCTCCAGACCGCTCGGTGGGAGCCAGAGAGCAAGAGGAGAGACACACAGACCCAGGGCGAAGCAGAAAGGCAGTAGGAGCCAGCAGCAAAACGGCGAGGCTAAGAAACATCGCACTGGCAGACACCAAAAGTGGAGGGCAGGGAAGGGGGCGACGGAGCCCCTCAGCAGGGCCTGTCACCGAGAGCAGACTGTGCCCCCGTAATAAGGTGCAATTTGTGAGTTGCAGGAACCTGCTCCCGCTGGTCAGCCCCCGGAACGCACAGAACTCAACAAGGTGCGAACCGTGGACCTTGTTAGGATTTCTCAGGTTTACCTGTACAAAGAGAAAGGCAGGGGGACAGTGCGTGTGTGTGTGTGTGTGTGTGTTTGTGTGTGTGTGTGTGTGTGTGTGTGTGTGTGTGTGTGAAGATTGTATAGACAATCCAGAAAGAGATTTACAGAGTTAACTTTGCATACTGGCTTCTGGTGCAAGCATGGCTTTCTTTCACAAACAGAACAATAGGGTTTTGCAGGAAGGGAAGGGGCTAGGATTGACTAGAGGGGGTGGAGCGAGGGGGCATGGATTGGGGGAAGGGGCCCTGCTGTTCTCGGGGAGGCCCTGCTGGGAAACTTCAAATCAAATTCTTTCTGCAAGGAAGTGTTATTAAAAGTAACTTTAATCCTTCCAGCCAAACGGCTCATAAAAGCATACAATTAAGTCAAACAAATGACAAGAGCGTTTTCTCCCCCTACCTGTTTCCTCCTTCTGAGAGTAATTACTACAGGCCGGTCTAGTCTCATCTTTGCAACCAGAGGCGCTGCTTTGGTAGGTGCCAGATTCCTTCCTCTCCTGCTCTGCCTTCACTGCTCCACCCCAACCCCTTAAGCTCTCCGTCCCAACCAGCCTGCCTGCAGATCCACCCAAGAACAAAGGGGCGAATTTCAATATTTCCTCTTTGTGCAAGGTTAATTGAAAATCAAAAAGTCACTTTTCAAATGTCATATTAAACCCGCCACTGCATCAATTTCCCTTTGCTTTCCATCTCCATGGGCAAGAGAAAAGTGTTGGGAGGTGGAGGGGTGGGGCTTGTGGAAGAAAGGCGGGGAGTTGGGACACAGTGAAGGAAAAAAGGGAGAAAGAAATGAAAGGATTAAAAAAAATCACAGATACACACAGACTTTGATTGCAGATACGCTAATGTGCAGTGGAAAATTGCTTCCCAGAGTGTCCTCAGTCAAAGGCAGTCTTTGCAGTAGATACTGTTACTTGATATTCTAGAGAGAGAATTACATCCTAAAGCCTAGGGAAATCCCGTCTCCATGTTTTTATGTTTTAGTAGATGGATCACAATATGATTGTCATAAATGCAGGGTTTAAAATCTTAAAGGGTAACGTAATAACTTGAGCACCCCTTTACACTTGTTATTTCCTTCTGTAACAAACTCACGCATGCCTACAACTGTGTGCACACACGCTCCTCCCCCCCACCCCAATACACACACACACCCTCTAGCAGAGACAGAGTCCCACTTCAGTTTCTGTCGGAGTATTTTGAAAGCTCAGGGATGGAGTTTAGGGGCCCTTTAAAGGTGTTACAGTCCCTGTAACATCTTTCTGTTCATTGACTGCCACTCTCTGTCTCTCTCACACACCTACACTTCTGAGAGTATGTTTTTTCATCTATAAAATAGAGCATCATTTCAACCTCCAATTATCATTGCTCCATTTTCCTGCTTTTCCTTTGGTGACTCATAAACAAAAACGTATTATTATTTCTCTTCACCAATTCTCAGGTGCCCTAGGCCTTCCTTCTGTTTGTTGACTGTGCCAGCTGCAGTTCCTGGACTGGAATAATGGTCCTGCTCTAATTGGCGGTCATGGGTTCTACAGAATGGTCAGTACTAAGATTCTCTGAAGCCATGCTCCTTGCATTCTCACTGTGTGTCTCTTATATCCCTGCTTCTCTGTTCTACTCATTCGTCATTTCTCCTGAAACCACTTGCTTTGCTGTGCATTTTCATGTCTCTAAAGCTTCTTTCCTTTATTTTTTTCTATTTCCTGAACTGTATGTAACCCCTCCCATTACACACCAGTGAATCTTATTCCTAAACCTCATAATAGTCAGAGGAGGCTTGTATAGTGAGAACCATTATTGGCTGAAATTTTTCTAGCTAGGCAGGCACTGTAAAGAGGCAGAGTTGTGGAATAAATTCATCTGAAGTAACCCAGTAATACTAGAGATATTATGGGGGTAAACATTTGCCTTACATGTGACTGACTGACCCTAGTTTAATTTGCAGCACTCTATGGTTTCCTAAGCACTGAAAGAACTACTCTGAGCATGAAGTTGGGATGATCATCCAAAACCTTCTGGGTTAGGCTCAACAAACCCTCATATCAGTTTAAAATATGAATATATATATATATATGTACACACACACACACACACACACACACACACACACACATATATATATATATATATATATATATATATATATATATATATAGTAGCCCATTGGCTTAAGCCAAGTCTATAAAACATATTTTTTCAATAATACTGTAGCATTATGGTGATCACTGGATTGTCCCTAACCCTAAGTGAAGTGCATGCTAGGAGGGGTTTCTGCAATCAAAATATTCATGTAGAGAGAGGAATACTCTAGAACACCATGCATCTAATGTGTGCCAAATTATAGCAGCATTTTAATCATGGTAGGTTATATAAACAATATGCCCCTTGGGTTCCTAACAACTTAAGCCTGTCGTGGATATAAATATGCCTGATTGATTACCTTTTCTTAATCTAAGTTTTCTGTTGAACTATTGTACAAAATAAGGCTTATATTTTTATTACAGATAAAAGAGACTACTTTTTTTTTTTTTTTTTTTGGGTCACACTTGGCGATGCTCAGGGGTTACTCCTGACTCTGCACTCAGGAATTACTCCTGCCAGTGCTTAGGGGACCATATGGGATGCCAAGGATCAAACCCGGTCAAATGCTTGCAAGGCAAACACCCTATCCGCTGGACTATCGCTCTAGGCCCAAGAGACCACTTTTAGGAAATGTGCTTGCTCTCATTTAAACTTTTTAACAAAAGTTGTTAAAAATTGTACTTGGTAACAATTTAATGCAATCATTTTTTAAAAATGCCTCTGTCCTCCCTCACTCTCTGGCTGTCTTAAAAGTTAGTTACATATATTCCATCTTTTCAACCTAGGGATTTTGAGTTAGGTGGTTCATTATTGAAGTAGGTGGTTCCACAATAATTGTGGAAAGTAGAAGTATGAAAAATAGCATAGATTACATAGAAAAACACATTGTGATGGAGTCACATCACTTAACTTCCAAAGTTAGTTTTTCGTTGTAAAATCCAACTTGATGGTATATCAGGACAATAAAAATATAATCAGATGACTGCATTTATTGAAACCATCAAAATTCATAATGTAATTTGTAGTTATAATTCAGGTTGAAGACATAAGGATGAATATAGCTAAAATGTTATTTTATTTAACAATACTGTTTAGTTAACACAGGATTACAGAAAATTTTATTCTCATGATCTATTTTCTGAATTCACTTGGTGTTTTTTGTAGTTAATGTTCAATAGCAGAGAGAGATGAAGGATGGACAAATGGATGTTGGATATATTGATAGATAGATGTGTAGATGGATAAATATTTGAATACAAGAAAGATGAGGAAAAAAGAAAAAAGGAGACAGGAGAAACAAGGGGTGAAGTGAACAAATTGGAATAAGGAAGGGAGAAAAGAAAGGAGGAAGGGGGCCAGAGCGATATTCCAGCGGGTAGGGCGTTTGCCTTGTACGCGGCTGGCCCATGCCAACCCCGGTTCAATCCCTGGCATCCCATATGGTCCCCCGAGCACCACCAGGAGTAATTCCTGAGTGCAGAGCCAGGAGAAACCCCTGAGCATTGCCAAGTGTGAAGCAAAAAACAAAAAAAAAAAAAAAAAAAAGGAAGGAAAGAATCAGTAGTCAGTTTTATTTAATGGATAAATATCTGGAGTTAGAGTACTTTCCTGACAAATCTGTATAACATTTTAAAAAAAATTTTTGAAAGGTTCTGAGGAAGGAAATGCTGTAGGCAGGCAGAAGGGGGTGCCATATTGCAATAAAAATTCCTGAAGAAGGAAAAACTGGTCCTTCAGCTATCCAGAGTCACCTGTTTGAAAGCAGGAATCAGACTTGATAAGATCACTATCAACAATAGACCCTGAGGGAAGGGAAGGCCAAAGGGAATGTGTGAAGCCCATTGGCCACAGGCCCTTCTAATGGCTTTAGCTGATTAAATCTCCTGAGGGAGATGAATCAGCCTGGGCCCAGGACCCAGCTTTCAGAAGACTCCAGAACATTCCAGTCAAGGAAGACCACTCCCAAAGTCTTCTCCCTTTCGCAACAGCCCTAGCAACCTAGGTTGAAGCCCCATATGGGAGTAACTTGGGAGGAATCTATAAAAGCCGTCCTGACCAAAAGACTGTGTGCACATGCTGCATGGACACACATGCTGCCTGAGCCCATGTGGCCGAGCACATGTGGTGCCTTAGCACGTGTGTTGCCCGTCATCTCCCCTCTTGAGATGTGTACTCTCTTTCTTACATTCCCTCCTCCTTCCCTTTCCTAAAACCTCCTTAATAAAACTTGTTTTACTTCACTGCTCTTAGACTCCATAAAATTATTGCTTCCCAGAGTGCAAAGCTCCCATATGGGGCTTTTCTTCCTTCCAGAAAATTATTTTTCTGCAAGGAAGACAAGAACCCTGAGGCAACCCTGGGTAAGGCCTAGGACTGACTTTCCTTTCCTGCAAAAGCAATTCCTCACTCCAGCCTGAATCCGTGGCTTCTGGAGAAATCTCGGGGATCAACTCCCGTGCCTAGAGATCAAGCGTAACATCAGGTGTGGCTTGATGGCCACCTCGTGGGTGGGACTGGTGGGGCTCAGTCCCATGCTGTGCAGGGGCTCATTGCAGACTTTATCAGTCCTTAGCCTATCCAGCGGGTCCCGGGCAGAGAAGGCTGGGGAGAAAGCGATCATCTCTCTCCCCTTCTGGTCTCACATAAGCCACCCGTGAGGCCCACCTGCATTAGGAAGGAGAGGGAAAAAGGGATAGAGATTAATGTGCTCAAGGAAAAACAAGGACTTCTCCAAAGGCAGAGAGAACCACAAGCTGCTTTTAAGACTGAGTTTTGTGTTCTTGGCCTGGGATGTCTTATGTCTTCTATGGGCTAGGTAATTAAGGGTTAAGTAGATTTAGGGCTGGTCACTTCCAGGTTAATCCAGTCTCTTTAGGGTCTGTTGTTGATGGAGGCCTTATCAGGCCTTGATTTCTGTATCTACAAATGGCATGTGGACAGCCTTAGGGCTAGTAGTTTTATTCCCAGAAAGTTCATTGCCATGGGGTCCTTTCCTTTCTATTGCATATCCAAGAGATTTCACCTTCTTAAATTTTTAAGAGTACAATGGTGGAAGTTCCATCTTATGTAACTTCTTGCTGACAAAAGGAACTTGTAGACCCCCGCCTAGAAAGGGTGAAATCCCCCAGCTATATCATTTTTAATTGGGCCCAGACAGTGAATGAAGGTTGGAATTTAGAAGCTATCATTGTCTGTGAGACAAAGAAAGTACAATAGTTTTAAATATTATATTTTAATTACTTATTTTTAAAGCAATGAAAGCCTAGAATTGTATATGCCTGTTTCTCATTACCATTATGACTTATTTCTAGAGTTATGAGGTTCTGTGAGATATGAATTAAAATGCAGACATGAGTATAAATGATTTACAATGGAAGCATTAAATGGTAGACTACATATTATAGATTATATGGTGAGATATAGTGAGGATAAAATCTGAGAACTTGGTTTTGGTAAAGTTGGAAACTTTCCGTGACCCTCCTGTGATTTTCTTTATAACCTTGAGGACTAAAAGGAACTAGATTTCTCAGGTACTCTTTTTTCTTACGCCCCAGGCAATGATGAGATAGAACCTATTTAACACATGGATTATGGTCAGAAGCAAATGAGTAAATGAGTAAAATTGCTGTGAAAAAGTTATAAGTATAATAGAAACTAGAAGTTGCCATTTATTGAACAGGATAGTTTAGTAATCTATGTAAATATACTGAATCCTTGCTCTTTGGTGACCTTTTTGCTGCAGGTAGTTTGCAGTTGGCTTAGATCCTTTAAACAATGAAAGATGCTGAAGTGGAGTTTGCCATAATGAAAATCGTTTGCATAGTGTTCCAATGGTGCTAAAGGCTAACGCCCTAAAGCACCACAGCTCTGGAGTAGATGGCTGAAAATTGGCACCATCTAAAGGGGAAGGGATTGTGGAGAAGGTGGGCCAGTTAGGAATTGCCAGACCAATATCTGCTCATTTTCATTGCATGCTTTTTATTTGCTGCTTTCAATTTCTTTTTAAAAATAACTCCCCCCATATCCCCCTTACTGCTCGAATTTTGTGAGCTATTCAAAATGTGTATTTAATCCATCCAAGTTTGTGGTCTCCAGTGTCAAAGCTTCTGCTTAATGCTGAGTTAATGCCTGGTCGTGCCAAAGCTTGAAGCTTTCAACGCAGTTCTGAAACCAGCTGCGACACATCACTAACGCAGAGGCTTCGGCTCCAGGGACTGCTGCCTGCATGGAGTAAATGCATCATTTTTAAAGCTTTGTCAGTGCAATCTAAGAGCCGTGTAGAGTGTAATTGGGGATCTTTGGAAAAAAAATTATATTTGAAACCATTTTCCAAGAATCATCTAGGGAGGCTGACTTGAATCTTTGTCTTCTAAACATCTCACTGACTCGGAAACAGGTCTATCACTTGGGCAGTTTCTGCTTTTGATCAGGTTGGGTTTCTTTTCTTCCCCAGCCACTCTTCCCTTTGAAGTGAGCTGAGGTAAATACATTGTAGGAAGCACATATTCATCTCTATCAGCACATTATTGTTCTCAGAAAGAACTTGGGACATCCTAGTAAATATACTGAATACTTGCTCTTTGGTGACCTTTTTGCTGCAGGTAGTTTGCAGTTGGCTTAGATCCTTTAAACAATGAAAGATGCTGAAGTGGAGTGGGACATCCACAGTCTGATCCACTGTGGCTTTGAGTTTGGCCCCTGGTCCAGCAGCTCAGTCCATTAGAAAATGCAAAACAGAAGTTGACTCATGTTCTCTGAGGTTGTGTATGTTCAGGTATCTCTGTTGTGCTGAGTCCTCTGTTGATTTTGTTTGATACCATTAGTTGAGAAAATAGCTCTAGGCTATCTGGAATTAGAAATTTTCTTATTGTTTCCTTGGGATACAGTTGTATAATTTCAAAACTTTCAAAGTGGAAGATTCGCCAGATTAAAAACAAAGTGTCCGGTTAAGAATTTCTGTAAAAGAAAACTAGCTTAATGTGTTTAACAGAAGTCTGCTTCTATAGCACTAATTTTAGTTGTTTTATTTTTAATGGTTATTATATAGTAAATAGTCAATGTATTTATTTGAAAAGGAGGAAATCATTGATCTTAATGTTGCCTTTGAAATTTACCTTTGTAGTCGAGAGCTCTGCTGCTCTCATGGAGGAAAGAGCTCATGATTTTATTTTTTCATGTAATCTTAGAGGAGAGACTCACAGACATGGGGCAGAGCTGCTACTGGCTTTCCCTGTGCCCAGCCGCTCATGAGGCACCCGGCAGGGATGGCGGGTTCTAGCCCTGGCCAGCCACTCCAGCAGAGCCTCGCAACAAGCCAGACAACCCCCCCCCACTCCATGAGGGTCTCCATTTTCCACATCTGGTCCACCCAGCAGACCGGCCTATCACAGCCCATCACAGCGTATCGCAAGCGACCTTGTGGTTCATCAATAAATGCTGGATTTAGAGATGACAAGAGTATGCTACTCACACGGCAGAGCCTGGCAAGCTACCCATGTTGTATTTGTTATGCCAAATACCAGTAACAATTTTAGACCTTATTCCCATGACATGATGGAATGGTTTGAGGCTCTTTATGTTCCTGGAGCAAGCAGGTGCCTTTGGGCTCTACTTGCATGAGACAGGACATATGGAGATGTTACTGGTGCCTGCTCGAGCAAATCAATGATGAACGGGAAGACAGTGGTACAGTTCAATAGATCTATTAATCTTTTCTATGAGGAGGACTGCTGCATATACCAAAACTTATAAGCCCAAGCAAAGCCTTTCCTCTTCAGGTTAATGGCATCTTTGCTGTCATTTCCTTATGTGTGGCACTGCCCAAGTCTCTGGCATTCCATATTATATTAAGTCTAAGTATATGTTCATTCTGTGCTTAGGATAATGATTGCCTCATGGCCTTTGGAGATTGTCTTAAATTAAACCAGACTTCGCAACTGTATAAGTGAACACAAGTGTTGTTATTGTTTGCCTTTGGTTTGGAACTCATATATAGCACTACCCATATCATGCTCGGCTCTGTATTCAGAAGTAAGCCCAGACTCAGGTGACCATGTGTGGTGGCAGGGATTCCAGCCAGGGGTGGTTAGATGCAAAGCAATTACCTTGACATCTGTACTATCTCTCAAGATCAAAGGTCCTGTTTTTGTTTGTTTGTGTTTATGTCTTGGGGATCATAACAAGCTTTTCTCAAGATTTACTCCTGCTCTTGAATTCCTTGTTCAGAATCATTCCGGCAAGTGCTCAGAGAACATGCACTGTCAGGGATTCAAACCCAGGTAAAGCACGTGCTTTGGCCCATTTTCACTTGGACTAGTTATTCCTCTGGCCTCAGTAAAAATGTTTTTAAATTTATATTATTTATATTTGAACTCAGTTCAATTTATATTAAAGGCTAGTATTTTCTGTTTGGGAGAACTTCGGCTCTAAAACGTTAGCATCAAGCATTGGTTATATACAAGTTCACTTATGGTTAGTAGCTCCAGGGAAGAGTTTTAATAGCACCTCCATTACCGTGGGTAGAGCCCTGCAGGGAAATGTTCAATGAGAGCTATCTGCAAGGAGGCAGGATATAGTTTGACAAACCTGCAGAGATGCCCCCGGGGCAGCATATAGCGTCTATCTTTAGAAGAAGCTTCCAGTGGCTGTGTCCCAGAAGGTGTTTCTCAAGCACTACATAGAAACCATGGTCTGAAAAACAATCAAGGCTATTTAGGCAAACTCAGTAGAAAATTGCTGTAATATAACTAGAAGAGAGTAAGTTTCTATCTGCCTAGTAAATTAAAGGTTTTAAATTAGAATAAAATGCAGAGTTTTGGGGCCAGAGAAATATCACAGAAATGGGGTATTTGCCTTGTTCACAACTTACTCCAATGCCTAGTTTGATATACCAAACACTCCCTAAAGTGATGTCTGAGTCCCTGGGCACAGAACCAGGAGAAAGAAAGCCAGAGCACAGATGTATGTAGTTCAATTACCAACACTTCCTCCTACCACCAAGAAAAGTAAGATAGCAGCAAATAACCACTGGGAGAACAAGAGAAGCCACATGACAACAAAGGTTAGTTGTGCTATTGCATTTTGTTTACTTAGTAGTTTTACTTGGTTAAGTATGATGTGTGATAGACCTTAAGGGAAAAAAATGTTTTCAGAGAGATTTTCAGAAGTTTTGGATCTGATGGTATCAGATTAGTAGTACTAATCAGATACTGGAATCACTAGATTAGATTTATGAGTTATTTTAATGAAAATGTAAGGAGAGACAACATGTGAAATCTAATGCATCATACAATATCCCAATGTACAATAGGGGTTGCAAATCAGGAGAGGACTTTAAGTCATACGTAGAGGAGCTAATTAACCTACACTAGAAAATTCTAGCTAGCAATTTAGAAGTGGGTGAATCTAGACAGAAAAAGTGACTGTGTATACAGAGAGAAGATGCAAATACATTGTCAAATTAGAATATGAGTTCAAAGACCAATGCTACCTGTGGAGGGAAGGGAAGAAGGAACAAAGAGAGGAACAAAGAGAAAGAAAGAGAGGAAGAAAAGAAAGAAAGAAAGAAAGAAAGAAAGAAAGAAAGAAAGAAAGAAAGAAAGAAAGAAAGAAAGAAAGAAAGAAAGAAAGAAAGAAAGAAAGAAAGAAAGAAAGAAAGAAAGAAAGAAAGAAAGAAAGAAAGAAAGAAGAAAGAAAGAGAAAGAAAGAGATAAAGTTAGAAAGAGAGAGAAAGAGAGAAAGAGAAAGAGAGAAAGAAAGAAAGAAAGAAAGAAAGAAAGAAAGAAAGAAAGAAAGAAAGAAAGAAAGAAAGAAAGAAAGAAAGAAAGAAAGAAAGAAAAAAGAAAAAGAAAGAAAGAAAGAAAAGAAAAAGAAAGAAAGAAAGAAGAAAGAAAGAAAGAAAAAAAGAAAGAAAGAAAGAAAGAAAGAAGGGAAGAAGGAAGAAGGAAGGAAGAAGGAAGGAGAAGAAAGAAAGAAAGAAAGAAAGAAAGAAAGAAAGAAAGAAAGAAAGAAAGAAAGAAAGAAAGAAAGAAAGAAAGAAAGAAAGAAAGAAAGAAAGAAAGAAAGAAAGAAAGAAAGAAAGAAAAGAAAGAAGAAAGAAAGAGAGAGGGAGAGGGAGAGAGAGAGAGGGAGAGACAGAGAGAGGGAGAAGGAGAGACAGAGAGAGGGAGAAGGAGAGACAGAGAGAGAGGAGAAGGAGAGACAGAGAGAGAGGGAGGAGAGACAGAGAATAAGAGAGGAGAGAGGACAGACAGACAGAGAGACAGAGAAGGTAGACTTTAAAGAAAAGAAATGGAGGTAGAAGAACGAAATTCTTTTAGACTCAGGGTCAATCATATAGCTTTGCTGTTTTCAGCTTCATTAGGGTAGAATGAAAAGTTGTTATTGCACTTTAGGTAAGTTCAGGTGGAAGTTGTTTCCATGCACCTTTTTTATTAGCTTTGTCTTCTTTCTTGTTCACGATCATTAAAATGGCAGTAGTCACAGCCCAGCTGCCGCAGTGTGGATTCTTTTCTATAGCTTCCCTAAATCCTGGCAAATAAAAAGTTCAGATAACTCTCTTTTTAAAGTAATCTTTGCATCCATTTTTATGCTTAGCTTTTTTAAAAAGGAAAATAAAGCATGCAACAATAATTTATTTTTTTTTTTTTTTTGCTTTTGGGTCCCACCCGCGGTGCTCCGGGGTTTCCCCCGGCTCTGCACTCAGGAACCATCACTCGTGGTGCTGCGGGGGGCATGGGGGGGCGGGGGCGCGCGACCCCGGCCGGGGCAAGCCGCCGGCGGCGGCGGGAAAAACGCCTACCCCCTGGGGCTATCGCTCCGGCCCCACAACAATAATTTAATAATGATTTTCTGATTGAATAATGATTTTTTCACTGTGTCATATTTAATATGCCAAAAACCAGTAACCCTTATAGACCTCATTCCCATGACCTGAAGGATTGGTTTGAGGCAATACGTGTTTCTGGAGCAAGCAGATGCCCTTTGGGCTACACTAGCATCTGACAAGACATATGGAGATGTTACTGGTGCCCACTCGAGCAAATTGATGAACAACAGGAAGACAAGTGATACAAGAGATACAATGACATTTCTCATTTTTTCTATTCCATTCTTCTTCTTTTATGTCATTAATAGGTAGAGGTGAAATGACTTCAGTATGACTTTCTAAGGGACTGAAATTCTCCTGACCACCTCAGTAATATAATTAATCAGGAACACTACTACTGATCAACATTTATACAGAATATAGGTTGTACAGTTTTCATTCCTTTACTTAGGCAAAAATATCTACCCAATGGTATATAAAACCACTTGCCCATCTCTTTTTTGATTTAAGGTTCTTGTTTTTTTGTTTTGGTATTTTTGTTGCTGTTGTTTTTGCTCTTTTGGTCAAACCCAGTGATGCTCAGGGGTTACTCCTGGCTCTATACTCAGGGGTTATTCCTGGCAAAGTCTGACTTGAAGGTTTTCACTTTAGTTCTGTCAATGCAAATACCCATGTTTTAGCCTATTGTTGTATGTGGGTTGAACCCCTCAGACACTACCTTCTTCCTATGCTTTCAGAGATCAAGAGCTTTGAAGCTAGAACATACAGTTATTTCCCAATGTATTTGGCCTCCTGAGTTTGTTTGGGGAGCACACTTAGTAGTGCTCAAGACTTATTCTAGGGCCTACACTCAGAGATCACTCCTGGTAAGGCTTAGGGGACTGTATAGGGTGCATTGGATAAAATCCACGTTGGTGTGTTCAATGAAGTCTCCTACCTTCTATGTTATTACTTCAAACCGGGTCCCTGAGTTTAAATCTTAGTCTGTTAAATAACAAAACAGGAAACTATTAAAAGCAAGATGTTACTCACCACAGTAGCATAACTGTCTCCTAGAAAATGTGAGGCATCCAGATTCATAAATATTCCTACAAACCCAAGGCTGCCTGTGATACTTCAATTTATAATGAGAAATATATTGTTAGTCTTTCTGCAATTTCTGTCAGACTTCTAAGAACTCTTAGAAGTCGAAAGTTATGAGAGCAAGGAAGGTGTCTTTGTTGTGTTAATAACCTTGCTGTGTTGGGCCAGAATATCTTTTTTTTTAATTTTATTTATTTTTTACTATACCACCATGAGATATACAGTTACAAAGATGTTCATAATTGGGACTCAGTCATACACTGTTCCAGCACCCGTCCCTCCACCAGTGACCCGCTCCTATCACCAATGTCCCCACATTCCCTCCCACCCCATCCCCAGCCTGCCTCTATAGCAGTCACTTTTTCTTTTCCTTTCTTTGTGGGCCAGAATATCTTAGGAAAAATTTAACAGGACTTATAAATGATACCAAAAATAATTAAAGTCAAAATATTGATCTAGCTACATAGAACATTTTATTTTACTAATTAAAAATATAAATTTAAAATATGAATTGGGATGAATGGATAAGTTCCCAACTCTGATAAGAAATAAGGCTACTTAGGGGGAAACTCGATGAATTGTACAAGGTCAGATAAGTGTAGGTTATTGACACAACCTGGAAATAGCACCGAGTACAAAGAAAGCTCATTGTTTGTTAAAGTTGTTATATGAAATTTTGTCCCACATTATACATGACTTTTAACTTACTCTAAAAACTCAACAGGACCAAAGGGTTTAAATGAGGAAATATTTAGGAACATAAGTTAGACTGTATAGCTTTGAAAAAGTGATGTACATACAATTAACTCCTGTTACTCACCAACTGTGGTCATCTTTTGTTTGGAGTAAACCAAACATGACTGGACTTAGAGTTAGCGGTTGTGATGCTTTAGCAAGAATGCTAATTTTATAGGGTTTAAACGAGATTCTACATAAGCATCTTAACTCTTTTCTTGCTGTGATAACTGGTACTGTTTAGAGATTTTGGAAAGTTTACAGGTTCATTCTCGGATTTAAAAAATATCAGATATATCGTGTTTATCTTCTCCTAACTTTTCTACACTTTACTTCTCTGCATTTAGTTCACTATGTTTAGTTTCCTTGGGCAAATGCATCCTTTAATTATTCTATTGATACTCTGAAAACATTCATAAGACTGCTCCCTATGAAGTTACATTTGTTTGATAAATTTCTAAAATATTCTCTTTACTATGAATTCCCCCCCCCTTGATGTTATGTTTCTTAGTCTGGCTTTTCATGAACATAAACCATCTACAAAACTAGCCCTTTAACTTACTTTGCAAATTAATTTAACTTACACAAACACACACACATGCACACAACACACACAGATACACACAATTCACCATGATCTTATTCAATAATGTTTTTATCTCCCTGAGCTTCTTGGTAAGCATTTCAGATTACCCTAGTTCTGGGGGTTCAACGTTCTGACAATAGTTGGAACGTGTCCCCTCAATAAAGTTACTCTACCTTTTGGTAGAGTATGCGGCTATTGGTCTACATAATCGCCAATATTTCCTATTCTGAAACATTCATCTTCAATAAGAGAAGTATTAGTATTCACTCATTTGGAAATAAATAAATCTATAGAGATATATTTGAGTTGTTTTTGTTAATAACTGAATTTAAAATCTCTACTCCCCCACCCTCCTTTTGCATCCCAGGATGGCATAGATCAGCTTTCTTTTCTATGGTATCAGTCAATTCCGCATTCTCCTTAGAGGATGTCACTTGAGGGAAGTGGAGTGATATGTATCTGGTTGCTGAGGGACCATTTTGAAAAACTGGCATCATTGTTTTACCAGACTGTAACTTCTATAAGAACGGGAATTGATGCTACTGAAATCTGTCTGAAATGAAAAGAAAAGCTCCTAGGGAAGCATTGGAGTGGTCCAAAGATGTTTCCGAATCATCCTGGAGCAATATTGGCATAAAATATTCCATGTTGCTAGTCACTAGGACTGCAGGTAAGATTTGAGTTATCCCAGATAACAGCAAAGACAGGATCTGGCAGCTTTTGTTTAGGGTAACAATAAAAAGTGGAGAAATAAAAATGAATAAAGGGTAAATGTGCTGCAGAGACACAAACAAACATTCAGATATTGTGACTCAGAGTGTTTGGGAAAACCCACTGCCAGATGAGCCAGTGGTGCATATAAGAATCATATGGAGCCTTGGGAGCAAACAATGGCTTAATGACAAATTTTCATTGGAAAAATCTGAGAAATATAAAGAATTGTGACTTTTGTTCACCTTAGGTAGATGGAATAGATATAATGAATCCCAGGTCTTAGAGGGATTTCCTGATATTCTAGTCCCTCTTTGAGCACATCAGGCAGTATTATGCAGTTTAGGAAAATTATATTCTCTGATAAAACTGAGAGCTGTGTTTTCACCATTTAGACTAGAAAATATTTATTTAGCATTTACTATATATAAAGTTTGTAATGAATTCTGTGAAAAAGTGAAAAACAAGATGCCTACAGTACTGTTTTCTTGGAAAGAAAGAAATGAAATAGCCAATTCAACTGCAACATCATAATATTGGGATCACAGAGGAGAGAAATATTGATAGATAAAAGGAAATCAAGAATGTGTTGCAAGAAAATACAGAGAGTAAGGTTGACCATGGAATATGATAATTTAGTCAAATAAGTTAGTAGCACAAGGGAAATATACTAAGCTAAGGAATGGATGACAATCCAAAAAAAAAAAAAAAAAAAAATATATATATATATATATATATATATATATATATATATGATTTTAGCCAAAGTGTGGTGGTAAAAATGTTTGTTATAATTTCATAAGAAATCCTATAAATATGCTTAACATGTAGTGTTTAATTACATATTTAGGGAAATAAATTTCAATATTTCCCTTAAAATGAGATATTTTGTTTGCTGAGCTACAAGGAATCTTGAGCTTGTACATGTGCATATTAATAGACAGTATGGACAAAAAAAAACCTATAGGTAGAATCTTTCATGGTTTCAGTCTTTTCCTCTAAGTTGTATCATATTTTGACCTATTTTAACAAAAAAGAGAACTATCACTTACTATCAGGATAATAGACACACACACACACACACACATCAAAGTCATTTATTTTGTCTTTAACAATTCATTCTATGTCATTCCCTGATAATTTCTTTATATGAAAGAATGGATCCAGGGAAATTATATTATTTTCCCTTGGTTGAAAATCAAAAAAATATTTAGACTATCTAAATATCCATTTTATAGAAAACTTTGATTCTTCTTGCAATATTTTAAATTATAATTAATAAAACATAAAATGGACTGCAAAACATAATTATGGTTTTAAAAACATTCATTTATACTCATAGGGTTCTACAATTAGTTTTAGTTATGAATACACAATTATCTTAAATAATAAAACAAGGTTCAAATTCCCACACATAATCAAGTATGGATGAATGCACATATATGAATATTTTTACGGAAATACTTTGCCTTAATCTCTTTGTTTATTTTGGAAATATCGTCCTTGTTTTGTTCATTAGAGTTGTGATTATCTCCTCATTGGCAGGATAGAATAGATGAGTGAGTCTCATCAAAAGTTATTTGAATCAAAATCACTTGATACACGGAGTGCATAGTGGACTGACATCAATTTTTGCTGGTCTTAAAATGTCCTGGTCATTAGAACTTGAGTGTGTACAAAGGCCATCTCTGGAAATGGGTTAAATCGGAACCAAAGTAATTCTAATTGTGAACTGGTCCATATGCAGGTCACACATACAGGTTTTTGGGCTGATGTGAGAAGTTAGACTGAATTCATGTGAAACGATTTGTGGAAAACAAGTAGCACAGTAGGTTTTTTTAAAAACATACCAATTTGTGCTTGGTGACTTAGAGAATCAAAATCAAAAGTGAAACTATAATTACATTACTCAATTTTTTTTGCCAAATTCATAACCCAAGGGGCCCTGCGCTTCCGGGAACGATTGCAACCCTCCCCACAGGTGTGTGTGTGTGTGTGGTGATCCTTGCATCTCTGTGGACCCAATCAGCCCCAGGGAACAGGCCAGAACCATACAGCCACATCCCAAAACTTAAAACTGTGCAGACGCACTAGTGCGATCCTCTTAATATCTATCTTGTGTGAGGTACCAGTGAATCTTTGTTCCTACACTCCTTGGAACCCACCCAAACTCTGCAAACAGCCCAGACACCTACTAATGGTACTATCTAGTCACCCAAAAACTCACATTTGCAACCTACAATAGTCATAATGGTAAAGCAACGTAAAATTCCATCAAGCTCAGTGAGTGAAGTCACTAGTCCAGATGAGCCAAGCAATACCAATGAGTTGTATAACCTCTCTGATAAGGAATTTCGGAAAGAATTGTTAAGGGATGCATAAGGCTCAAAAAAAATGGAATGCAAAATCAATAAAATACAAGAGGATATGAGAGAAGAAATGAGGAAAATGCAAATAGAAATGACAGGTATTAAAAATGAGGTAAATGAAATGAAAAACACAGTGGAAGACCACCATAGCAGAATAATAGCTACTGAAGAAAGAATTAGTGATCTCGAAGACGAGTTCCAAAGAGTCTCTACACAACACCAAAAGATGGAAAAAAAGACTCACAATTACCGAACAGACAACAGGAGATAATCGGGATAAAGCCAGAAGAAATAATGTATGGATCATTGGGGTCCCAGAAGGGCAAGAAGAAAATCCTGATGAAGAAGAAACTGTCAAAGCCATAATTGCTGAGAAGTTTCCGGAACTAAAGAATGCTTGCCTCAAGATCCAGGAGGCCCGTAGAATACCAGCTAAAAAGAAACCCCAACAAGAATACTCCAAGACACATCTTAATTAGAATGACAAAAACTATAGATAGAGATAGAATACTGAAAGCAGAAAGATCAAAGAAGGAAATCACATACAAAGGAACATCCCTAAGATTTACAGCAGACTTCTCTGATGAAACACTTCGAGCCCAAAAACAATGGTGGGATATTGTGAAAAGGCTCAATGATCTGCAGGCCTCACCAAGAATTCTTTACCCAGCCAGACTCACATTCAGATATGAAAGAAAGATACACAACTTCATGGATAAGCAACAACTCAGGAACTTCATGGACTCAAAACCAACTTTAAAAGAAGGACTGAAGGGTCTACTGTAATACGACCAAATCCAAAAGCACATCAAGCACAACAGAAAGATGGCACAAAATCTGATGACAATAATCTCTCTCAATGTCAATGGTCTAAATGCACCAATTAAGAGACACAGAGTGACAAAATGGATTAAAAAATTGAACCTAACATTCTGCTGTCTACAAGAAACATATCTGAATAATCAGAACAAACACAGACTCAAAGTCAAAGGTTTGAAGACCATTCTCCATGCAAACAACCCCTCCAAAAAAGCTGGTGTAGCCATACTAGTATCGGATAATATAGACTTCAGGCAGAAGAAGGTTAGAAGGGACAATGAAGGCCATTTCTTATTAATTAAGGGGTATGTATACCAGGAAGAAATTACACTACTAAACATATATGCACCCAATGAGGGGCCAGCAAAATACATGAAACAACTGATAAGAGACCTCAAAGAAGACATTAACAGTAACACAATAATAGTTGGAGACTTCAACAGTGCTCTATCACGTATGGATAGATCAACAAGACTGAAAATCACCAAGGGAAATATTGGCCCTGAAGGAAGAAATGGAAGAAAGAGAGCTAGTGGATATATACAGGGCTTTTCATTCCAAAAAAAGCTGAATACACATTTTTCTCTAGTGCACATGGAACCTTCTCCAAGATAGACCACATACTGAGCCACAAAGCATACCTCAATAAAATAAAAAGATAGAAATTGTGTCAACTATCTTTTCAGATCATTATGCACTTAAAATGGAAGTTAACCATACACAGAAACAGGGAGTCAAACCAAACACCTGAAACTGAACAGCTCAAACTTGAAAAACCAATGGATCATAGCAGAAATCAAACAGGAAATCCAAAGATTTCTGGAAATAAATGAAAAATGAGCACACCAACTATAAGAACTTGTGGACATGGCAAAAGCTGTGATAAGAGGGAGGTTTATAGCTCTGCAAGCATTCATCAGGAAACAAGATAGGGCCCACATAAATAACCTGACTACAGAGTTGAAGACATTAGAAAAAGACCAACAAAAGGAGCCAAACCCAGGCAGAAAAAAGGAAATAATAAAACTTAGAGAGGAAATCAATGAGTTGGAAACCAAAAAAAAAAAATCCAAAGATTAATGAAACCAAGAGCTGGTTTTTTGAAAAATAAACAAGATTGACAAACCATTGGCAAGATTTGTAAGTACAGGGAAAGAGAGAACCCAAATAAACAGAATCAGAAATAAAAACGGTGACATCACAACAGAAGCCACAGAAATACAAAAGATCATCAGAGATTACTTTGATAGCCTATATGCTGTGAAACACAAGAATCTGGAAGAATTGGATAAATTCCTGAAGTCCTATGACCTCCCACGGCTGAAACAAGAAGACCTCCAATACCGAATAAGCCTACCACCATCGAGGAAATTGAAACAGTAATTAAAAGTCTACCCAAACACAAAAGCCCAGGTCCAGATGGATTCACTAGTGAACTCTACCAAACCTTTAAGGAGGATCTACTGCCAGTCCTTTTCAAGCTCTTCCAGGAAATAGAAGAAACAGAAACATTCCCAAACAGCTTCTACGAGGCACATATCACCCTGATACCCAAAGCAGGGAGAGACAACACAAAGAAAGAAAACTACAGACCAATATACCTGATGAACACGGATGCTAAAATCTTCAATAAAATACTAGAACAGACTCCAAAGACTCATCAAGAAGATTATACATCATGACCAAGTAGGATTCATCCCGGGAATGCAAGGATGGTTCAAACATCCACAAGTCAATCAACATAATACATTATATCA